>PYAF01000449.1:1675249-1804680 GCA_007407185.1 Glycine tomentella
AGCAAGTTTAGATTGGAGTTTGCAAATCCTAAAGCAAGGAGGAGTGTTGGTTATTTGCTTTTTGGATTGCAACTAATTTTATTTTTTTAGTATTTCAATTATTGTTTTAGTCAATAAGTGGTTCCTATATTTTAGGATCAAAGATAGGTTGTTAGGTTGTTATCCAATGTTGCTAAAATCTTGGTAACAAATAGTTTTTGTTTCATTTGAATATTATAAATGTAGTTATTGCTGATGAATAAAAATACTCCCTTCAATTATTTTTTATCAGTTCTTCATCTTCTCCTTCAATATATTTTTGTTCTCTCCAAGCAAATATTATTTTTTTTATTTCCTCTTGAAAATTTCCAACACTCGTTTACATCAGGAACTATTTCTTTCGCGAATCGTGATGTCCTTTATCAGATCCACCACGCATTCATCGTTGCCTAAGGAATGGTACTGAAGCACCCCTTTGTGCCCATTAGCACCAATAAGTCACATGCCATGCCAAAATAAATGCTTCATCCTCTCACCTTGAATCCCCCCTGGTAGTCTGGTAAAAAATCCCAGTTGAAGATATAGCGATTGTATCAATCACTACTATTCATAATTTTCTACATTATAAAACATTATGACAAAATTACAACAGGGACCACAATTTAATTAAAACGATAGTTACGCAAACTTCAAGCTGCAGGCCCGTATTTCTTCTAATGTTTCCTATTTTTATTTTAATTCAACCGGCTCTACTTATTTTAAATGTTTTCGTGGTCAATGTAATGCAATGTCTATTGAAATCTGCAATTCTCAAAACGAATTGTTGATGTGTTCTTTTTCTTTCTTGATTGGCATTGCCGTACCTAACCTCAAGTTGGCTTCATCCAATTCCAGTTAACGTACCCTAGAAGAGCTTCTTTCAGCAGTACCATGAAATTTTCTTCTACGGAACTTCTTGAAAGCCAATGATCCAATCAATCTAAAACTTATTGCAACCAAAATCTGGATATAAAAACTACTTCATCATGCATGTATATAATAATTAAAAACCCCAATTAATTATATATATATATATATATATATATATATATATATATATATATGAGGAACCAATTCATGATTCAAACCAGTCATTTATTTAACAAGTTTAATTTTTAGTTTAAATTCAATTCATTTGGTTTATGAACCAAATTCATTTTCGAATCAAATTTTGAATTATTTTTGAGTTGGTTTGATTTATTTTCATGTCTACATTTACCATATTTATTTAATTTTCCATAGGTCAATAAAATAATGTAGGATAAATTCCGAGGATATGAAGATATATAATAGCTACATTAGATTCATATATTTGGCCAAGAAAACAACTTGTCTTTTTTTTAGTCAGTTTTGCTTACCTATACTATATCGAGGACACAACTTGTCTGTTTTTAAAAGAGCATTGAAATTTGACTTTTAATATATTTGATCATCTCGTGAAGATGTAATCACATGATCAGTCAGTTTCAAAGTTAATATTGACGGTTTAAATATTATAAATTAATTTTGTTAAGAGGGTTAGGTTATATTAAGTTGTCCCAATTCAATCTAGTATTGTATAACTTTTAAAAAAGCTGTAATTTTTAAACATTTATGTATTAATTAGCAAAACTTTTAAATTCAATTTATAATATTTTATATAATATGATATTATATATGTTTGTCATTATATAGTTTATCTTAAAATGTATTTTAATTCATATGAACGTTCACGGGATGGATAACTTTTGAATCGGATTTGACTTAAACCCACTCAAACATTTTGAGTCTAATTTTATATGCTACGTACCAATCCTGACAATAATAAAAAAAAAAAGGTAAATGTAAGTTGTGGAAATGAACACCGCAAGTTCTTATTATCACATCAAATTTTCCCATTTCCACTTGCAATATTAAACAAAAGGAACATTGGACGTAGATGAAAATAGTTATTGGAATGAGAGGTCTCTTAAGTGGTAACGAGAGTTGAGTAAGCTGTGTATTAAATAGGGTATAACGAGAAATTAGTAACCGATGAAATCTGAAAATCATGTGTTACAAACTTCTAATTGAAGTTGAATTCATTAACCCACTAATGCAATAAAAAGGATATAGCTAGCAAATGTGAGGAGAATGTCGTGTAAGCAAAAACATGACAGGGAAGCATTTAAGCTTTTTAAAAATTTGAGATGGGGATGCCAGAGCGGGCTTCAATATTTATATATTATAAATTATAAATAGATACTTCAATTTTTATTTTCTTCACAAACAGATGAAGTTGCCTTGATAAATAGTCACGCAATATTACATAAATCAAGGCAAGTGCTAAACAATACATAGATCACGAAGATAAGAAAACAAACATAGTAAAGTGCTTATGCTTAAAATTACAATAGATAAGTAATCACAAAGATCCAGAAGCTATTCTAATCATGATGCATTACTATTTGTGTCTATATTTACTTCAGGGCTGCCATTAATAGTGTCACGAAATGGCCAAAGCAATATATCTGTGATGATGTTACCAAACTTTTTGCTCTCCAATGACTTGAACGCATCAGCAAATCCACAAAGTGTCTGTATGAAGGTGAAGTAAAGGGCAAAGGCAGCACCAATGGTTGAAATGCCAACAGTCCAGCTGGTCAAATAGTTTCTCACTATTGAAGCTCTTATTCTTCCATACCTGGTTTCAAAGTACTCATTTGCCCCATTCACCACATTGTGCAAGTAGGACTCGTTCATGTCAGGAACAATATCTTTCGCAATGTCGTTGATTAGATCCGCCACACGTTCGTCGTTGCCTAAGGAATGGTGAATCACCCCTTTGTTGTGAAGAAGAGCCACATCATCTGCTGAGTTTATGATCCTGTTGAAAAAAAACACGTAGGTTGTCACATCAGGGAAGCATCTCTTGTGGCACTTCTCAAATGCCACCATGTTACGAAGCACTGTCCCTCTGTGATCACTTATGTGCAAACGAGGGATGGTGAGTTCTTTGATTATTATTCCCCACTTATTTCCAAAGCTTATATCTAGCAATTCACGGTTCTTATCAGCTACGATTTTCACACCAGCCTCCTTCAGCTCTGTCGCGGAACGAATCATTTGCATCTGAGTTCCTCTTTGCGTTTGTCCTCCAATTAGTTTGGGGCGAATGCTGTATCTGAGAAGATCAAGCACGTGTTGGATTGGAAACTCAAAAAATTTCTGACATTCTGGAATTTTGCTTGAGTCTGATTGAAGCAGACGGTAGAAGAATCGAAAGGCGAGGTCATTCAGACTCATGGATGGTTGTCGAAAACTATTATTATCTGTGAGTTCAAACAATTTTTTCAAAACAAAGAGTGGAATCTGGTTTTCAAGCATGATCAACTCGCGGCGAATGGTGGGTAGCATCCATCTACTGAAGGAAGGGACTTGTTTGAATTTGTTCTCTGACAAATCCCTCAAGAGCTGGATGATGAAAGAGCCATCAACAAGCATCATTCGCAGAAACTCATCGCTGCTTTGTTTGATTTCGCCCATGTAACATTCTCGAACTTTGGCTTCTTGCTCCTCAAGGAACTTGAAAGCCTCGTCTAGTTTGGCTCCGCTTAGACCATTTGGATCGAAGAGGCGGTGAAAGAACTTCCTTTTAAGCAATTCCATGTTTTTTAAATGTGGTGCTCCATGATGATAAGGGCCAATTGAGATGTTGTTGGGTATGTAGGCCTTGGGGTTGACTTGAAGCATGTTTGGCGGAACCCTGTATATGCAGACAGAGTCATTTTCTTTGGGGATTCCAATTTGCAACTCTTTCTCAATAAGACCCCTCCAATTTGAGCTTCTTTCAGCAGTTCCATGAAATTTTCTACTGCTAAAGTTCAGGGAAAAAAACAATCTTAAGAACTTATTATTGCAGCCCATTGTTTGGTGAAGAGAGAAGGGGCAACAAGTTCTGTTGTCCTAGACATACCAATTGGTTCTTTTTAACTTACAGTAGGTCAACATTTTATATTCAAGTCATTTTTTGGGATACAAAGCAAGATAATTACTAGCAAGGTTTCAAAAACTGGTTCACACCATAATGTCAACGTTTTCGGGTTTGAGTGACCGTATCAAATATGCTATTGTGACAAACTGACTATATCAGTTATATTTGTTCATGATTTTTTACAGTAAATACACGGAAAAATCACAATTGTGATTACAATTTAAAACCTTGTTAGGAAGTTTCTTTTGGTTTTTCACATATTTCTTCCTTTGCCGGCAATTCGAGACTAGATGGTATACTGAACATGACTACCTCTTCCCATGAGAATTCAAACCTTAGTATATTGTGAGAGACTAATCCCTTTCGCTACGTCCAACCTTTTGTGGTTACTTACTAGGAAGTTTATGATTTCTGCAGGTCCTTGTTTCTTCTAATGTTTCCTATCTTTATTTTAATTCAACCTACTCTACTTATTTTACATGTTTTCGTGGTCAATGACTCCATGTATTGCAATGCCTATTAAAATGTAGTTTTCTAAACGTATGCTTCATGTGTTTAATTTTTTTTCCTTATTGCCGTACCTAACCTAACCAAATCCTATTAACCCTCAATATGATGTTGGGCAATCTTCTTATCCACAACTAACCTTCTCAGGTTATATGCCCCAAAATCAATTTGTTGGGAAATCTACTTATCAAAAAGGCTTACTTTTCCGGGAATAGGACCAATTCAAGTTAACAAGCATTTCAGCCAATGGGGTTTTGAACATATACATCTCAATCTGTGTTTCATCAAGTTCCTTATGCTTTTGATATTTTTCGTGGACATTCAAATATGTTTGTCACTTATTTCACAACACCATCATCTGCATACAATCCAATATCAAGTGGATTGTCATCGTCCCACATTTCCTCCTCAGACGGGGAACCATGGTAATGATAAAGGCGATGGAGATGAAAATAATAACAACAATAATGGTGGTAGTCTTGGGACCAATAATGAAGGTGATGATACTAGAACAAGGAGAGTCCAACCAACTTAATGTGGTCCTAGATCAAGACAAGGACAAGCGAAACTAACTCAAAATTTATTAAAAAATTTAAAACAAGTGATACCTACTTAACACATTTTTTTTTTATAAAAGAATTAAATTATGTTCAAATATAAGATTTCTTAAATAATTTTTAAAAATAAAATCATATTTAAATACATTATTTTAAAAATAATATATATATATATATATATATATATATATATATATATAACGTGTAAGGTGTTTATTTTGTCCCGTATGAAAGAATGAATAAATAAATAAATTAAAATCACGAAAATGCAATTTTGATTCAATAGGACTAGGACATGGTCTTGCGTGTGCCCTACTACAATCGAGAATTCTTTCGTATTTTTAATTTGCAGATGTTTAAATCTTTTCCACCAAGACTTTCTAACAACTCTATGAATACTACTATTATGTACTAATATAGGGAGGCGACTGACATAAAAAGAATACACTTCTCCTCTCTATCTATGTATTTATCCCTCTCCAATTCTATCTATTGTACTGCGAACTCCATAAATCTTTTATTTATTTATAGGTAATTGTCAAATATATATATATAAGAATTGATCATCCCGAGCTTATATAAAGATATTAAAAAAAATACCATAATTCCCCCAACTGACAGATAATTTTATTTCATATATCCACATTCGATATTAGGAACTTACCACATATGAGAACATGAAAAGACAATCAAAAGTCAAATTTGAATTCTGTTAAAAAAGTGACAAATTGTGTCCTTGTAATAACATCTAAAAGGAGCATTCGATTTCAATTAACGATTAACAAAATTACAAGTAATCATATAATAGATGCGCATCAGTAATAGCAATTGATAAATCGAACAAAAACACAATCGGAACTTGACCTAGTTTAGCTCACGTATGCATCCATTGTTAAAATCAAAAGAACATACAATAATTAACAATCATGTCCTAAATCATATAAAATTAAGTCTGATATCAAATGTAAGATAAATTATTTACTAATAACAATACAATATTAATTTATATAAATTTAGAACACCGATAAAACTGATAAAATATACTTGTTGAAGATAATTGGATGTATCATAATCACACTCAAAGGAAATCTAGTCTCGCTATTTATTAATCTTAAAATCTTCCATATGGATCCAGTTATTAAATTCACATTATTTTTCACATTAATGAGAATTAGGTGTTCAAAGGCCAAAAACAATTAATCACATTATTAATTGAATTTGGTATCATCAAATAGATCATAATATTAATCCATTTTTTGACAAAATAAAATATTACAATTAATTGTCACCCTCAAATTTATAAGAAAATTCTAACAAATAAGCCTCACAAAAAGGGTACTACACTACAAGAGTCATCATATTCCATAACGCAGTATGGATGGCTACAATTTGGTCTCTTTGGCTCCATAGGAATGAAGTAATCTTCAAAGGAACAACCGTGACGGATGATGTGGTTTTAGATCCCGGTCCTGGATTCATGCCAAGGCTACTCATTCACATTTTTAGTTTTTTGAATGGCATCAAATCCGATGTTGTGCCTTCAAACCTCATCGTGATTGGTTTCCAGTTAGGAAATAATGTGCTGGGCTATGGTCCTTTGGTGAGGGGTTTATTGAAAGGCTATTTGCGTCATGTGTGATTTTAGCTTTCCTGCAGCAATACTTTGGTTGTAATACTTTCTATAAAGAGTTCGATTTGTAACAGTATCGACCTCCTTTTATTGGTGTATTTTAGCTGTTTTCATCTTACTACTTGTCATTTGATTATCAGCTGTTTTATATTATCATATTATCTTTGCCTTCCAAAAAAACTATTCCACAAGAACTTTATCTCTTTACAAAACAAATATAGGAAAAAAACTTTCTAAGGTTCTTTAAAAGAGTCACAAAAAAATACAAGAGAAATCATTGTTAAATTCAAATCCAAAAAAATAACTTGCTTATATTAATTTAATAAAAAAAATGTATGTCATGCCTGTGTATGGGCTGTATTGCTGATGTGTAAGCTAAAATTGTTGAGAAAGGCACGTATGCATAGTGAAAAATTTATACAAATATGTAGTGATAAATAAGAACATGTGAGAAGCGTAATATACGACGGTCCAAAAATTTAAGAGTGTAGAAAAATAAATAAATAATAGCAAGAAGTACACCAGCAATTTTAACTTGAAAAACCCTCAATTCGAAGAACAAAAACCACGGGACCAAGTCTAGAAAAACCTCTACCATGTAAAATATCAAAGAGTATAGCAAAGAGTTTCTACAACAAAATCTCCCAGATAAATGCCTACTCACTTTTAAAATAGTGAAAATTAACAATACAACAATATTCAAATAAAGACCCACAACAAGATAAACATGTCTTCTGCCAAAATATGATAGGAATAAAGTTCTGAGTATATCGATGAATGCCCACAATATTAGGAACAATTAATTAAAATTTCATCCAAAACAGAACACAAATGAGTATCAATCAATACTACAAAGTGAGCAAATTGTTTTCTTTTTCTCTCCAGCAGCGCAGAAGAAACATGAAAAGCTAAAAACCTGAAGCGGAGAAAGAGGCGCAATGTTGTTTTCGATATACCTTCTTTTCTTTTCTTTTTTTAATGAAAGTGGTTGGGCCCACTTGAGGAGGCCCACCAACAAAAATTGGTTTTAGCAAAATTGTTTTTTCATCGTCATTGTAAATTTGTGGTACTTTCAATGAAATTGCTTCTTAAACCGCACGGTAGTTAAGATAATACTCCAACATAAATGAGCAAGAATTGACTTAGAATTTAATAAGCAAAGTGTATTATTTAGGGTCCACAAAGTTGATGTGGTAAGTGATGTGACTTACACATGTCAGATATAAAATTATCTATAAGAGACGAATTATTTATAAATTATTATTTATCTACAAATTAGAAATTATCTATAAGAATTATTATAATAATAATTCCTACAATCAAAAACTTGGAGTTCTTATTTCACACTATAAATATCAAGTTTTATTTCACTTTTCAATTCATATTTTTACTCTAGTATTTATTTAAGCATAAGAATCATTTATTTTATAGGTCCTCCTTTATTCTCCCTGTAAAAAGTAGCTGTAATATACTGTGTGAGAAGGTAAAACCTATCTTAATTATATCGACCGTGACATCGATCAACTCTGGTAAGTACACAAAGTATGACTTTGCAATATAATTTTGGAGGCCAATCACCGCGTTGTTGCCATCCCCTTTCTTTATTCGTCTTTTTCTATAGAAAACGAAGAAAAACTATATAATATTGGATGCCAATCATGGCTTTATTGTCATGTCCATAGTTTATTTGTCTTTTGCCAAAGAAAAGAAAGAAAAGAGGAATGGAGGCTTAATTTGCTAGCTTGCTAATCTGGGATTCGGGTATTTGTCATATGAATCCTCCCTCGATCCTTCCTCAATTTGAACTTATAGATATCCAGTTTCTGTTTTTTAAACTAGATGATTTTCCTACTTCATTTATAACTTTCTTTTTCTTTCCACTTCAGGTGTGTAAAGACAAAGAAAGATCCACTATGCACTTGTTCCAACCCAACACCATACTTTGTCTCTGAGATATTTTAGAAATCAAATATATTGTATTTCATTGTCTATTGTTTATTTCTTTGTGCGCTGTTTTCTTGTCACTTGATTAATTTGATAACTAAAGGGGTTTAGAGGGAAAACCAATGTCAGACAACAACTCTCCTGAAACAAAGCATGATGTTTTTGTTAGCTTCAGGGGCAAGGACATCCGTGATGGGTTTCTTAGCCATTTGATTGACACTTTTCAAAGGAAGAAAATAAATGTCTTTGTAGATGAGACAAATCTTAAAAAGGGAGAAGAAATATGGCCATCACTTGCTGTAGCAATTGAAGTATCATCCATTTCATTGATCATATTCTCACAAGACTATGCTTCTTCACGTTGGTGTTTAGAAGAACTTGTGAAAATACTCGAATGCAGAGAGAAATATGGACGAATTGTAATACCTATTTTCTATCACGTACAACCCAAACATGTACGACACCAGTTGGGGAGTTACGAAAATATATTTGCTCAGCGTGGAAGAAAATACAAGACCAAGGTGCAAATCTGGAAAGATGCGTTGAACATATCCGCTGATTTATCTGGAGTTGACTCATCAAAATTTCAGTAAGCTCTTTTTTCTCCATAGATATTCAGTATTTTCTAGCTGTTATATCTAATTTATATGCATATTATCATAACGGAGTTGGCTAAATTACAAAATAAAGTAATCTTTGTTTTCAAATTGTTTTCAGCAGAATACATATTTATTAATTAATACTTCTGCATGTATAATTTTAGTCAATTCCGGTGTGCTGAAATTCTGACGGGACCAAGCATGATTTGTTGGTCAATTGAATTTTGTAGTTAAATTAAAACCAAGTAATGCATTTAAATATGTTTCAATTTCTAAATGACAATTTTTTTTAAAAGATTTCTTGATACATTTTGCAAAACCCCTGACCTTAATTTATTTTTTAGTGCTTCATCTTTTAAGGAATCCCCACCAAGAAGAAAGGAAAAAATGTAGGAAATTTTTCATCATGCATGTTGAACCCCCTCACCCAATAAACTTCCAAATTAATTGAGTTAGTAACATTGATTTTAACACAAACTTTCTCCTTCTCTTTGTGTGTGTCATATAGAAATGATGCTGAGCTGATTAAAGAAATTGTCAATGTTGTGCTAAACAAGTTGGCTAAACCATCAGTTAATTCAAAAGGACTCGTTGGAATTGATGAAGAAATTGCAAATGTTGAATTATTGATAAGCAAAGAGCCAAAAAAAATCCGTCTTATTGGAATTTGGGGAATGGGTGGTATCGGGAAGACAACCCTTGCAGAAAAAGTACTTAATAATTTACGGTCTGGATACGAAGGCTGTTATTTTTTAGCCAATGAAAGAGAACAATCAAACAGGCATGGATTAATCTCTTTGAAGGAAAAAATCTTTTCTGAACTATTAGGATATGATGTAAAAATTGACACACTGTATTCGTTGCCTGAAGATATTGTTAGAAGAATTAGTTGTATGAAGGTTCTTCTTATTCTTGATGATGTAAATGATGTAGATCACCTAGAAAAATTACTAGGAACTCTTGACAATTTTGGCTCAGGTAGTAGAATAATTGTCACAACTAGAGATGAGCAAGTACTAAAAGCCAACAAAGCTGATGAGATTTACCGGCTTAGAGAATTCAATCATGATAAAGCACTTGAATTTTTCAACTTGAATGCCTTTAACCGAAGTGATGATCAAAGGGAGTATAGTACACTATCAGAAAAGGTTGTTGATTATGCCCAAGGCGTTCCATTAGTTCTTAAAGTTCTAGCTCATCTTCTTCGAGGGAGAAAAAAGGAAATATGGGAAAGTGAGCTAGACAAGCTTAAGAGAATGCCTCCTACCACTGTTTATGATGTAATGAAGCTGAATTATGATGATCTAGATCGTACAGAGCAACAACTTTTTCTAGATCTGGCATGTTTCTTTCTTAGATCACATTTAATAGTAAACGTGAGCAATGTAAAATCTTTATTGAAAGATGGTGAAAGTGATAATTCAGTGGTTGTTGGGTTGGAAAGGTTGAAAGATAAAGCTCTTATAACTATCTCCGAGGATAATTACATATCTATGCATGATAGTTTACAAGAAATGGCTTGGGAGATTGTTCGTCGTAAAGACCCTGAAAGTCGTAGCTGGTTGTGGGATCCAAATGATGACATTTATGAAGCATTGAAAAATGACAAGGTTAAATACCAACTACATATAACATTTTTTGAATCACGTAATTTGTTTTTTGCAAGAAATTTGGCTTTTGATGATTAACATTTTTGTTCTACACTGATGCAGTGTACTGAGGCCATTAGAAGCATAAGAATTCACTTGCCAACATTTAAGAGGCATAAGTTATGCGGTCACATATTTGCAAAGATGAGAAGACTACAATTTTTGGAAACTTCTGGGGAATATATATATAATTTCGATTGGTTCGATCAACATGATATGCTTGCTGAAGGACTTCAATTTTTGGCAACTGAACTAAAATTTCTTTGTTGGTACTATTACCCTCTAAAATTGTTGCCAGAGAAATTTTCTCCGGAGAAACTTGTTGTATTGAATATGACAGGGGGCAAAATTGAAAAACTTTGGCACGGAGTTAAGGTAAATATGTGTCTGACTGTTATAATTTTCTATTAACTAATTTAGCTTGTGTGATGTCGTCATTTTGTTTCATTTTATAACAGAATTTGGTGAATTTAAAAGAACTTAACCTCAGTTGGTCCGAGATGTTAAAGGAGCTGCCAGATTTATCAAAAGCCAGAAATCTTGAAGTACTGCATCTTGGGGGTTGCTCTATGTTGAGTAGTGTGCATCCCTCTATTTTCTCTCTGCCCAAACTTGAGAAATTAGACCTTTGGAACTGTCGGTCCCTTACCAGACTTGCAAGTGATTGTCATTTATGCAGCCTCTGTTATCTCAACCTTGATTATTGCAAGAATCTTACAGAATTCTCGCTGATTTCAGAGAATATGAAAGAATTGGGATTACGATATACAAAGGTCAAAGCACTTCCCTCAACCTTTGGATGTCAAAGCAAGCTTAAATGGCTCCATCTAAAAGGAAGTGCCATTGAGAGATTACCTGCATCTATCAACAATCTTACACAACTGCTACATTTAGAGGTAAGCCGTTGCAGGAAGCTTCAAACAATAGCAGAGCTTCCCATGTTCCTTGAAACTCTAGATGTCTATTTTTGCACTTCACTTCGGACTCTACAAGAGCTTCCCCCTTTCCTTAAAACTCTAAATGTCAAAGATTGCAAATCACTTCAGACTCTAGCAGAGCTACCCCTTTCCCTTGAAACTCTAAATGTCAAAGAATGCAAATCACTTCAGACACTACCCAAGCTTCCCCCATTCCTTGAAACTCTATACATCCGAAAATGCACATCACTTCAGACTCTGCCACAGCTTCCCTGTTTCCTTAAAACTTTATATGCCATATACTGCACATCATTGAAGACTGTATTGTTCCCTTCAACTGCTGTTGAACAATTAAAGGATAACAGGACCCGGTTTCTGTTCTTGAATTGCTTGAAGTTGGATGAACATTCTCTAGAGGCTATTGGGTTGAATGCGCAAATCAATGTGATGAAATTTGCAAACCAGCACCTATCTACACCAAAACCCGATCATGTTGAATATTACAATGATTATGATTATGGTG
The DNA here is from genome assembly GCA_007407185.1 of Glycine tomentella. Classification (NCBI taxonomy): domain Eukaryota; kingdom Viridiplantae; phylum Streptophyta; class Magnoliopsida; order Fabales; family Fabaceae; genus Glycine; species Glycine tomentella. Next base: position 1,687,546 of record PYAF01000449.1, read on the forward strand.
ATAATCATCATTCTTATCAGGCTGTATACCTATATCCAGGAAGAAGTGTTCCAGAGTGGATGGAGTATAAGACAACCAAGGATTATATAAATATTGATCTCTCTTCTGCACCATCTCCCCCCCTGCTCAGCTTCATTTTCTGCTTCGTCCTTGATAAGCACCGGGACACAGCACTGATTGAAAGATTTTATGTTAACATCACTGTAAATGATGGTGAGGGTGAACGTAAAAAGGACAGTGTCAGAATGGACATAGGTTATTTGGATTCAACAATTGAATCAGATCATGTGTGTGTGATGTATGACCAAAGATGTTCTCACTTCCTAAATAGCAGAGCCAAAAATCAAACAAGGCTTAGAATTGAGGTTTCAATGGGGGTACGAATCTCCTACTATGAAACTTATAAACCACTGCCGCGGGTGTTGAAAGGATTTGGGGTCAATCTAATCAGCAGCTGAGCATATAACGGATTCATTCAACAAATTGAATTGTGAGACTCAATGTCTAAGTCTCATTAAACAAATGGAATTGGGCCGTGCTTCATTTCATCCCTGGTATGTCCCTCCCAATCCTGTGTGTCTTGAAGGATTTCCTGTCTCTGAAGCAAGAAAACTATGTTTAGAAGTCTTTAAATAGTTATTCATACCAGAAACTAAACAAAACTTTGAGAATTTCTTACACTGTCCTCCTATAAATAATTGAAAAGTTCTTAAGAAGGTTTAAATCAATCAAAGGAAAAGCAAGTTGAAACAACAACAACAAGCATATTGAGCTGTTTATACGTTGAGATCAAATCATAAGAAAACAATTGACCCAGAAACTGTATCAGCCATCATGTTCTTTCCAGAGTTTGCTGCTAAAGAAGCATATAGTTTTTAGTTCCTGGTTTTGTGTGGGTTTAGCACTGTGGTCTTAGTTTAGCTGTTTAATATGCAACTCGCTGACAATGTCACCGATAGAGGGACCAAGTAACAGCTCGACAAGCAAAAGGGTAATGTAATATCAAGGTTGCAATCTCTTTTTTTGTGGCTTTCTGTCTATATTAACCCCTTTCTATCCAGTTTCAACTTTCCTACTTGCTAATTGCTACTACTTTAAACAAATTTTCACTTTTGTGGTTACTAGTAACTCTAATAGTATAACTTGTCATGTTGTCATGTACGATGTAATTGATTAGTTTGTTCTGATTATGTTTTGTAATATGTGCAATTAATTTTAATTTGGTTAAATTAATCCATTCGTGATAGTTTCATCAAGTTTTAAAATAAATCCTTTGAATATTTAAAATTTTATAACTCAATCCCTAAAAACTAACTGTTTAATTTAGTTAAGCATTAGTTACATGACATTTAATATATAAATGAATATTTACATTAGAGTTTAATAGCTTGAAAGTTAATTAATATGATTGTTTTTTAATTATTTTCAATGCTGCATAACTAATTCATGTAATGTATACACTTTATCTAGGGAGAAGAAGGTTGTCTGGCATTTTCATGTATTTTATCGTAGTTAGTTATGCCAGATTGCCAGACAACCACAAGAATGAAAGAAAACATAGCAGATGCACCAAGGTGAAGGTGATTGAATTGTCAAACATGGTTTAGTTCTCTGACTCCCTCATCATATGGATAACCCTAAATCAAGGGAAAGGTACTGCAGGTGCCACTAGATCCATTCATAACTAGAAATGTGGTTTAATGGCACTCAAATCTGAAATCTCACACGTCAATGTATTTCAATTTATGGCTTCTATTGTGGGTATTTTCACGCATTCTTGCAAGCTTCTTGCTATTATGTTGTGGCAGCCATACTGATGTGCCTATGCATGTTGTTTTCTATATTTTGCTGATACTGATTTAAAATTCTGGATTTGTTAAGAGATTTAAATTTAGATAAATTAATATTCCTTTGCAGAATTAATACAAAAACAATAGGCTTGGTATATTTTCCCGTAAAGTAATTCAATATTTTTTTTCCTTGAGTTATTTGTTTGAATTCAACAAAAACTAAAAAGTTAAAATTCAAGTTAACTTATTCTACAAGCAAGCACCTGAAGTGTTCTTAACTAGGGTTGAGTTTCAATCCAAGAATAAATGAATGGCCAACTTAAAGTCATCCCATCTGAAACCACTTATCATTGTCTATAAATATTATAGCTCCAATATTATGAGGTGATCATGCTCTAATTCCTTGGGGGACACCCCATCTCGCTGCTAAAATTGTAACTTGAACAAGTTAATTATAGGAACACATATGCTTAAGCCCAAGCTACTTGTGAGCATCTCAATATATGGCTATTCTTTTAAAAAAAAATGCAAATATATATATATATAGAATATCTATTAAGAAGGTATCGCATAATCATTTAAATGACGACAATGACTTTAAACAAAAGTTTTAATAGATTAGGGAACTAACGCAAAAAAAAAAGTAAGTTGTACAGAGACCTAAAATTCAATACAAATTTTTTTATTAGAGACCTAAAATAAAAACCAGTCATCTATCTCAAACATATTTAAGCCTTAATAAAAAAATATAAAATTAGAAAAGATAAAGAAACAAGATAAAGGGAATCGTTATTGGCACTACCTACTTTTGTTATTGGCACTACCCATGTGGGTGCCTCATTGTGGTCTTCTGAAATTGCCTATTGGCATAAGGTCTTCTGAAATTGCCTATTGGCATAAACCAAAATGAAAACGTGGTTCTGTTTTCCAAATTGGGGGGGGGGGGGGGGGGGGGGGGGGGTAAAAAACATTTAACAACTGAATCATAATTCTGTTATACAAGTATATATTGGAATTACAATTTTATTGTTAAATTTTTTTCACCTCCATTTGCACAATAGAAATACGTTTTCTTTGTATATTGATAGTTACACAAAGGAAGTGTGTTTCCATTGTGATATTTTTTGCCAACCTTGTTTGTGTAATGGAAACATGCTTCCGTTGTGTAACTATCAATGTAAAACGAAAATGTATTTCCATTGTTATATTTTTTTATGCACTTTACAAAACAGAAGCATGTTTCTATTGTTTACCTGCACAACAGATGTGTGTTTCCATTCTTATATGTTTTGTTTGTCATAATTCACTTGTTAAAGACCTCATCAAATGACTTGCAACACAATATGCATGGCTTACAACAATTGGCAAACTTTATATTCCACACTAATTGAATATAAACATTAGCTAGAAGAGTTAACTAAAACAAGTGTCAAATGAAACATAGTGACACACCAAACGTTAAATGAATACACATAACAATACTTAATACAAGATGTGTTAACTAAAACAATTAATCCTCAGTGATGTCGACTACATATTGAGATCCTACAATTGAATGGAACATCAATGAGTTAAATTCTTTTATGCTTCGTAGGTATGGTCTCTGCCATGAATGAGCATCACAGATGCAATATGTAGTACATTGTGGTGCAATAGGAGATAAGGGACAACCATCCTTCAAAAACATCCATATTATCACAAAAAAATAGTATACTTGAGTTAGTTAAAAATCAATTAATGTTTACAATATTAAAAAGTCTCTTAAGTAGATGTTGTATACATGCACAAAGTGATTCTCGTTAACAAATCCAATTGTAATAAGACATTGTTGTGCCAAAAATGGTGAACTCTTGAGGAAAAAAAAAGTCCAACTTTGGAGCATAGATAAGGAAACCAAGACAACAATATACCGACTAGCAATGATATAATCATGTCAGGAATGATCATTCACTGGTCAACGGATGTTATTGGGTTCAGGCTGGACATACAAAGAATCTAATAATTTAATCAATCTGTATTGTATGCCAAACAACTCAACATATTGAGAATTTCATGTTTGAAGTTCCCAAATCAAGTCTTGTCGAAATAGATCCCATGATTTCTCACCCTGACCTAGTAAAGTTCTAAATGCCCTGTAACCACAGTTTCCATTGGCTCTTACATCAACAACTTTTATGATGAATTGTTGCAACAGATCGGGAAATTCATCCATATAAGGGATTTTGTTTTTGTCTGCTTCTTGTTACTGACATCTTTGCAAGCCACACTTGGAGTTCCCGAACTATCAGTCATCGTGCTCATTTCATCAACTCGCTCTCACATTGAAGGTGCACAATTAGTATATTTCATAGGCTTCAATGCACCCTTTGTTTTTACTTTCTATGAAGGGGGACACACTTAAGTGATATCCGAAAATGCAAGTTCATGGATCTTATTCTTTTATGTCATTTTCCTACTCACGTCAAACTGTGAAAATCTCATTTATGAGAGTTAGTCACCCCAAGAAACGCCTGCGTCATCTATAGGGCTCGGTAACATCTTCCAACACATGGAAGGACAACAAAGGTATTGAGCCATTGATTTGGCTATACCTAGAAAGTTCACACACACCAGGTAGACCATGAGTAGTTCTAAGTGTGCAGCCACAAGAAGAACCGTCAACACCAATGGTTGCAGAGCGCTTCAACTAATCAAAGATTAAACCTTATGCTTGTGTTGAAACAAATCCCTGTAGTCTCTTGTAAAATGGTGTATTGAACCTGTGATCAACCACATTGATGCTTTTCTGAAACGATGCATTAAGTTCAATATAAGCATGTTATTCATTGCATTCGAACAATTACACAAATCTCCCATGCTATCAGGAAACAATCTCTTTAGTCTTGCATGTGCGCCTTCAACCATGTAAAGTAGTTTAGTGTAATGTCAACAAAAGATACATAACAAACAAAATGTGAAACAATTAAGTAATTACAAAAATGTAGCTATTAGTTTTTGTGTTTCCAAGATGCATAACACGATCAGTCCATGCTTGTACAAATATCTCCTTATGATGCAGCAACCATGTATAATAAACATACTAGTACTCCTGAAAAAGTCAGATAACGTGCACACATGTTTGTAAAGCTTTTCAAATGTTGCTTATATATTTATTCGTTAGTAAAATTCACCAAGCCTTCCCAAACATCCATGATAGCCTCTCAGTCTTCTGCCTTAGTCACAAGTATGTTGCATTTTGCTTAATCAGTGACAATCACCTGAGGTAGCACATCATCCTTCACAAATAATCCTTTGACCTTATTTAACGTCCATTCAAAATTGTCCGTCCTCTCATATTGTAAATAAGCAAATGCAATGGAAAAAGTCATTTCTATTAAAGTCATACCAACAATCTCCAATAGCGGAAGACGATATTTGTTTGTCTTATAAGTAATATCACATATCAACATTGTTGGGAATGAATTTAATATCTTGATGGAATTTGGATGAGACCACATTATATCTTTGACAACATCTTGAGTGTCCACTTTTCTAAACTAATATACATATTGATCCCGTTTTATTAACTTCAGTAGATGTTGTACCTCCGATCTTGGACTCCTTTATTCGCACCAATATCTTTGTCATTCATTATATACAATCTTGATGGTGGTGACATTTTTCTAACCTTGATCTTTGATTGTCAACGAAATTTGACTAGGTTTCACCATGTTTTTGGTCATTTAAGTAAGCAAAGTTTTTTCTTCATTGCTTAAATGACTAGTATACGCATGTTCGATCAATGTTTCACTAACTTAGTGGTTAAGAACACCACAAATTACAAGAGGTTTCCAATCAACCGCTTTGACAAATTTTTCGTTTAATTTAAAAAAACAACCACATTTTCTAGTTTCAGTGCTCTTGCGGCTAACTAATCCTTGTATTGCTTGTACATTCCTCCCTTTTCAGAACCCACTACAACATAGATTTTCCTCCTCTTTTCTGACCTATGGATGACAACAACAAATCAAAGACTTTTCCCCAAATCTCAAACTCAATGCAACAAATCATCTAGATTTTCAAAAACCTAAAAATAAAATTTTTTATTCACTTAAGCAACATACACATACACAAATATAAACTCAATCGCTAACTAATCAGCATACTTCATCAGTTGTGAAATGATTAGAAAAGTCATGATAATCAAGTTGATCTACAAAATCTTCAAGCATTTTTTCTTCAACTATTTTGCTGGTTGATTGGGATGATAAAAATCATTTTGGCTATCATCAAGCATGTTTCCAAAACCATGAGGAGTTGTAACTTCATAAAAAAAAATGGTTTCTAATCCATGTATTCACTACAAAGAATCATTCATCAAAAATCATAAACATGACACAAAAATATTCCAGTGGAAAAAAAAATAACACATAACAGAATCATGATTTCATTATTGTCTGGAATTTGACACACAATGAAATCATCATGTTGTTGTGTGCCACATTCCAGAGAACAATAGAATCATGGTTCCATTTTGTATCAAATTTCAGACACATAACGGAATCATGATTTCTTTGTGTGTTGAATTCCATACAACAATAGAATCATGATTCTGTAGTATTCTAAAATTTTTTTTAAAAAAATACAAAATCATGATTTTGCGCGGAATGATGATTCCCTTATGTAAAAAAAAAATCTGTAATAGGTTGGGTGGTCTAAGGAAGACGAGAAAGAACAGAAAAGGTGGAGAAGTGATGGAGACATGGGAGAGGAAGGGAGAAGGGTTGGGGGTGTAGGGAAAAGGTAAAAGGATAGAATGGTCAAATTACTATGTTGGTAGTGCTATTAGCAATTTAGGTAATGGGAACAGTTGTCCCCCAAGATAAATTGAAATAAATCAAAATTTAAATGAAAAAATATGCCTAATTAGTGGCCCAGATCAAAAGGCTTCTTTGATACAAAGAAAAACTAAACAATCGCATCTTGAAACCAAAATTCATACCAAATTTTGAGGCTTAACACTTTATGGTGTCCTCAATTCATGAGTATTGTTAAGGTAAAACAAAAAGAAAATGTGAGAAAGATAGATTGTTGTACCAGTTAACAATGTAGGATGTGCACATAGTCTTTTCTTTGGGGGGGTCACCATGACATTGATAAAAGGAGCTTTACTGATGACTAATCTTTGTTGGGGAACCTAACTAACCACTTTTAGTAAGGTCTTTTCTTTCAATCATATTTTTTATCCACAAAGCTCGAATCCGAAACCTTACTTAAAGGGACCAAATCCAATTCCACTTGGACTAACAACTTGTTGGTATGTGTACATAGTCTGATTACGTATCTAAGCAACAGATTTTGCATAAATATCATGCAGCCGTTTTTAATGGGAAAAAGAAGCAAATATCCATTTGCTTTTAAAAGGCATACCTAAATCAACCAAGCCTAAATTTGTACTAACACTCAGAAGTATATTATAGAGTAATTCCAGAGCACGAGCATTGAGCACTGGTAACCAGATGCAGAGCTAGCAGGCATAGAACTAAGAGCTCAAAACCAAAATGAAAAGTCAAACTCTAGCTAATCACTTAGGATGAATTTTATTTTCCTAAATATCTTAACGAGCAAATACATCAGCTCCATATGTACATGACATTGTATCAACAAGAAGTGGAAACTGTAAAAGGGCAAACAATATTGCAGGGATACAAGCAACAAGGGTTGTTGGAATGACAATCCATGCCAATTGATGACCATGTATAATGAAAACAGTTGCACCAAAAGCTATGAGCATTGTAATGATGGAGAAGAAAAGGGTTGCAATGCCAACACTCAACCTTCTAGGCAGTCACACAAGGATATCCTCCTGTGCATATCTTGATGTGAGTATGGACAAAAACATCAACACAGATATTACTGAGGAGAACAATGCAAGAGCATCTGAGAGAGCAAAAACTTTGAAGGATGGAGTTTGCATAAAAATGGGATAACCATACTGTTGCCGTTCCAGCCTGGTACCATAAAGATTGCCGCAAACATCACTTTGGTAATAAGTGTTGCAACTAGCATGCATGATGAAGCAGTGTTCTTCAGCCACTTCTCTCCTTCTTTGGCCAAACCCTTGTGTTACTCAGTAAATAACATTTTAGGCGTCCTACCTTTAGAATCCTTAATCTCCTTGAATAGGGGTTGTATGATCTTTTCCACCTCCTGAAAATTCAAGAAATAAAATGTGCCAAAACAACATTAGATACTCAATGAGAAACTAAATTGAGAAAGCTGACAACGGAATAATAATTGAGCAATGACCTTGAACCACAATAATTCCCTTTGCATCTGCAGGGCTGCATCAGATACAACATGAAGTTGATCTGAAGGGGCCAATTTCCAGCCAAATGCAGTATGCTGTGATTGTTATTGTCTCTGTAAGAAGTTATAAGATCCTTAGGCACCCATGTCGTAAATCAGGTTAAATATTTTCTCCTGACGATAAATGATTGCAATGTGAAAAAGACTCCTATTTTGGCTGTCAACTTTCCAAAGTAGATCTGGATATGAGTAAAGAAGCTCAATTACAATCTCTGGTATCCCAGATTCAGCAGATAAGTAGGGGCCGTGACAAAGTGCTTTTAATTAAGTCTCCATGTTGTATTTCATCTGAAGACACTATTAGTTCCCAAAGACATTGCACTAACTTTAAAGCCTGTGCAGTCAACGTCTTTTTCTTCTGAACAGCTTTTTCAAATCCTGTCACTGTAAGTACATCAAGTTAGTCCAAGACAGAATCAATGCTAGTGAGAACATCAAGTTGGCAGCATACCAAGATATTTTACAGCCTGACAGAGTCCGGAAACCAACAGGTTATCTGCAACTTCAATTCAATACATGGTTAAATAATAAATCACATGACAAATATCCTGATTCCTAGACATAATAGAGAAGCAATAGCTCATTTATGTTTAATATTAAAATCTGTTACTGACGTTGGAAAATTGATTGTTAATGTTTTTTATATTGACCAGTATTAAGAGTTCATGAATTTCTTCCCCTCTCCCTTTCTCTTTCTTTGTCTTATTTCCGATCTATCATTGGGTTCATCTACTACCAACCCCAATTAACTTGGGTTAAAGGTGCTGTTGATGTTGATTAAGAGTTCATGAATAGTTGTGTTGAGTTATCATTCTAATGATGTATCGTGAATGTGTGAAAGATTCATGAAGTCTAAAGCTTATTGTGAATGTAAAAGCTCATTTGTTTATGTATGTTGCTCCAAATATTTTCCAGCTGACAAAATATAGCATACCTTGAAAAGTCGAAGGTACCTGGGATTGGGAGATGTTAGACTGGCCTCTGTAGTAAGTTGCTAGTTTGACTCGGATCCCTTCAAAAATAAATTTCACCATGTCATTCCTTTTAGAGAACTTAACTTCTATTTGACTCATTTTCATTTATAGGTCTTGACACTTCAATTCAATGTCTAGTGCTTGAATTATATATACAGAGTGAGCTTAAGACAGAAGCAAACAATCTATCTACATAAGGGCCTTATAAAGTGGCATTCAAAAGCATAACATAAGATATCATTGAAGTAACCATTTTACAATTCCATGGTGTGTTACCCACATGGATAGATGCATCTTTCCCAGATTCCTAGATGAATGCCACTGGTGAATGATGAAGGTTTTTTGCCAACACGTGTAAAGCTGTCTCCCCATTCAAACCATGATAAGTTGCTAATTGTGGTTGACACTCAAGTACATGTAAGGCAAAATCTGAGAACAAAGTTCATGTATAAATTATTACAACTTCTAAGTCACTTAAATGGAGTTATAACTCATTTTCGAAAATTACCATATAAATCTGTAGATATAGAAGCAATCAATAGGCTAAAGTAGTCTTCTGTTTTTAGAATCTCATGATTGGTCATCGAATAGAGATACCAAACCATGTCCCTTTGGCCCAGTAATGTAGCTATATAAAGTGGTGTCACCCCTTCGCTACCTTGTATTCCAGGTAAGTTTATATTCCTTTCCACCATCAGCTTTGCTATCTTGGTAACCCCAGATGCAGAAGCAAAACAAAGTGCAGTATTGTTGTCTTTATTTTGAATTTCCAAGTCTGTAGTTTTCATCCTTTTGACCAACTCTTCCACAAATCCATGCATTCTCTGCACCAGGATGCAAATTTAGGAACTCATTGGCCTTCTCCCAATCACCTCTCAATGCAGCTCTATATAAGGGCAAATACATGTGAAGATTCATTGGTATTTTATCTCCTGTCATGCAAACATTGAATATCGACACACATTTTAATTACTATCCATACCACACCAGGCAGAGAGCTACACTATACTTAAAAATCTAGGGACCTATACCAGAAACAATGAGTGCCTAAGATGCTAAGGTAATGGATCATGGAATAACAAAATTTTAAATAATGTACAATCAGCGCATTAAACTTACTGAAGGCCGGAAATGTACTTGAGAGGGGGGTTCAGAAGATTAATGTGTTCAATATCCATTTGATCATTAACTTGAAGAGGTGAAATCACAGAAGTACTTGGTCGATCAACTAGTTGATATATTGATACAGCATGTTCGATGGAATTGGAAGGAATAGAAGATATGGAATTCCTGGGGCTAGGAGTCCCATCTTCTAACAGAAGTGGTTTTGAACTATAGCATTGACGGATTCTGCTTTCTCGTGTATCACATTGATGGTTGATGAACTGAACAGAACATGTGTCACATCCGTTGCTTTCCTCAATATTTTTGGGTGGAAATAGAAGCCGAATACTTGGTGCTCGATCAGATTTTTTACTTGAGATTTGCTTTGTCATGATCTCCTTTAATATCCAGGTAAGCTACAGAGCTAACACAAATATAAAATAATATCATAGTAAGATTGTATTTTCCTTTATTACAAATAATAGTATATTATTGCTTAACATGTTTTGTGTATGCACCCATGCTAATTCTTGCGGAATAGTGGGCTAGAAATAGTTGAAGTTGATGCAAAACTTAAGAACATAATTGCCAAAGAAGATATATGAATAGATAAGAAAATTATTTCATTTTCATACTTTTTACAGAACCACTCAAACATAATTCTAATATCAAATGTTAAGAACACAATTGCAAAAGAAGATATATGAATGGATAAGAAAATTATTTCGTTTTCATACTTTTTACAGAACAATTCAAACATAAGTCTAATATCAATTCACAAAAAGAAAATCAATTCTAAAACTTTGCTGTGCTATTATTCAGAAAATATGGAAATGATTAATAGCTAGTAATGAGGCTGGCTACTCAGGACATTTTTGCTCCTTCTACTGCCATTTACCATGTGTTTGTGTTGGGAAGGTCAAAATGGAAGGAGTATTTTTTTTTTCGGTTGAATGTTAAGAGGGTTTTCCACTTGTTGCTTAGTAGAGAAGGTACTAAATTGTTTTGTTTAAACTATTTATAATGCAATTTCAATTGATTTTAATCTCAAATTAGACATGAAAATAGTAAGGATGGATTGAAATGTTGATGATTCCATTTCATTCCTTGCCTTCTAACTTTCTTTATCTTTCTAATCAATTATTTGAATTTCTAATATTCAACCCATCCTGGCTTTCATTTCTACCAAGCACGACCCTTAGTTCACAGGAAGAAGCTATAATCTATTCCATGGTGGTTGTTCCAACAAAAAATGTGGGAAAAATTTTCAGTTGATCCAAAGGCGGAAAAGGGGTTGACAAGTCAAGGTAAAAATGTATAGTTCTTCAAAAATACTTAAGGCCAAAAATTGTTTGAACCGTTTCAATGAAAAGAAGACAACAATTTTCACCCTCAAATTGTGAGTTAACGAGGACTAGCATCAATTCTGTCTGATAAATAAGTTCCAATAGCAATAGCAGAGTCCCATTGATTGGAATATGCTCAGGAATACACTTAGTAAAGTTAGTAATTTTTACTACTCTTCAAGGAAAAAGAAAAGGTTAAGGTACTAATAGGCTGCTAAGTCTTTCCAGTAATAGTTTTGTTCTCTTCATAATTGGTTAATGTACTATAAAATATGAAAGCTAAGTTTCTAATTATGCTTATCCTATAATCCATAACTATTAACTTTAATGCAAGCAATGAATCATATTTAAATAATAAAAATCAAAAAGTAATTTTCTTGCAACTATGTAGAGTCGAACGAGATGTGTTAAAACATATGCAGAAAGGATTTAGGAAACTTACATGACCGAGTATCACAAAGAAAAATCTTGGGCCAGGGAGCAAACAAACTTGCCAAATTCTGAAGTGCAGATACCCTTCTTTCGTGATCCAAATTATGGCAAATGTTGCCAAAGATGGTTTGTAAGGACTCTTGAGTTACTAATTAAGTAGAAAATAAAAATATAGGACCTTGATTTCTAGCAAATGGGAAAATGAAAATTGCATTTGCAAGTAAGTTATGCTTCAGGTTGAAAAATATCCTAAGTCATCATGGTGTGAGGATGCTGATGATTTTAGTGAACAAACAGAAAATTCTAGGCGTTTCTTGAGAAGCCTCTTATAGGTGCATAGGAAGCGGTAGTGCGTAGGAACTTTTTTGATGTAGAAGTGGTAAAAGTAAATGAATGATTGGTCAAGAAGACAAAAGTGAAATAATAGTGTGACAAGGAAAGGGAAAACTGCCTGAGCAGGTTGCAAAGTTAGACAAATTTGCATATGGCCAAAAGCAGCAGTGTTGCGTATGCCTCTAATCATAATTTTCTTTTTTGAACAAAACTTAGATCTCATGTGATTTGTTCTCTAATTAAAAATGGAATTTCATATCGATAATTCACTTAATAAAAAATTATAAAAGATCAACATAGAAACCAATTGGATCTAGTAGAAGAGGTTAATTTCTAATAACATCCTGAATTAAGATCTGAATTTTTATTATCAAAAGTATCAATATCTCGAACAAAATTATCTCCATAACATGTGAGAAAAGACCACCATATATGATTGAAATAAAACTTCAAATACACATTTATTACTTATTCTTATATTGCCAAAAATCACCATTAACTTGAATACTAAAGTATCTTTTGTAATTATCCAACTCATCTCTGCCATATAAAAAGGAAGACCACTATCAGTTCATCTCTAACCTTGATCAAAATCAACCTTAGACCTCAGTTAGATTTAACATTCGTACACCTCATACAGCATGGCAAAACTTAAAAGCAATTTTTTGAGATATTTTTACTATTATCCAATCAAATTAGAATTTTATCTCTATAATTTATCTTGGTTTAATATATAAATGACTATTACATAACCTATGGAGATAAAACTAATTTTAATAGAAGAACAATAGTAGTAGCAAGTATAATTAAGCTTTGTCCTTCGTCAATGTGGAAGAACATTTACTGAGCCGGGTCGGATAAAAAGGCCTAATTGATCTAAAATCAAATTTTTTTAGGGTATTGTTATTGGCAATGCCAACATGAGTGCCTATTCGTGGTATTCCAAAATTTTCTCTCTGCATTCCGTTTTGTAAATGGGGGTGAAAAAAATTTAACAACAGAATCATAGAAAATGTGTTTCCATTGCTAAATTCTTTTTCACCCCATTTGCATAACAGAAACGTGTTTCCGTCATACATTGATAGTTACACAATGAAAGCATGTTTTCGTTGTGTTATTTTTTGTCACTCTCATTTGTGTAATGCAAACACGCTTTTCGTTTCATAACATGTTTCCGTTGTTATACTTTTCTAATGCAATTTACAAAATGGAAACATGTTTCCATTGTATACCTCCACAACGGAAACATGTTTCTGTTTTTTAAATTTTTTGCAAAAAAAAAAAAACAACAATGGAACATGTTTTCGTTGTTATTTTTGTCTATCAACCATAATTCACTTGTTAAGGATCTCATTAAATGACTTGCAACACAATATGCATGACTTACAACAATTAGCAAACTTTATATTCCACAGTAACAGAATAAAAATATTAGCTAGAGTTTTAGGAAGTATCAAATGAATACACATAACAGTACTTAATACAAGAGGAGTTAACTAAAACAACTAATTCTCAGTGATGTCTCCTACATATTAAGATCATACAGTTGAATGAAACATCAAAGAGTTGAATTCTTCTGTGTTGCAAGTACGACCTCTGCTATGAATGAGCTTCATTGTGCAGTATGTACTCCATTGTGGTGTAATAGGAGGCAAGAGACAACCATCCTTCAAAAACAACTATATTGTCATAGAAAAGTGGTATAATTGAGTTTGTTAACAAATCATTTAATGACCTATGAATGACAAGAACAAATCCAAGACTCTTTCCCAAATTTTGAGCCAAGTGCAACAAATCGTCTTAATTTTCAAAAACCTAAAAACAAAATATTTTTCTTCACTTAAGCAACATACACATACACCATTATAAAATCAATCACCAACTAATCAGCATACCACATCAGTTGTGAAATGATTGAAAAAGTCAAGGTAATCAGGTTGATCTGTAAGATTTTCAAGCACTTTATCTAATTGATCTATCAGCATTTCATCTGATTGATTGGATGATAAAATTCATTTTGGCTATTATCAAGCATGTGTTCCAAATCCATGAGGCAAGTAACTTCATCAGAAAAAAAATGTATTTCAATCCATTTATTTATTGCAAAGAATCATTCATCAAAAATAAAAAATATTCTGATAGGGAAAAACAAAAATATAATACACAACAGAGTCATGATTTTGTTGTGTTTTGAAAAATTCAAAAAAAATCTGAAATCATGTAAAGCGAAGAGATGGATAAGTAATGGAGAAATGAGAGAGGAAGGGAGAAGGATTGAGTGTGTTTTGTACGAGGAAGGGGAAAGTGAGAGAATGGAGAAGGGTTGGAGGTGTAGGAAAAAGGAGAAGGATAAAATGGTCAAATTGCTATGGCTGATAGTATCGATAGCAATTTAGAGAGCATCTCCAATGCAAGGAACCCAAATCGGTTTCTTAAGCAACTTTTAGTGGCCCCCGCAGTACTTTTTGTGGTCCTCACAATGTCATGTCACAGCTAAGGAACTCACTCAATATTTTGCTCCAATGCAAGAAACCACAAGGAACTCAAAAAGATCCACATATTTATATTTTTTTTAATCAAACTTGACATTTTTTCAATTTTCATAAATATAAATTAAAATAAATAAAACGAAATGCGTAACAATATAAAATAAAATTTTACATAATAATAAATAATTAAACATTACAACATCGAAATAAATAAAAAACCTAGACCTCAAAAAAAATTACATAAACTTAGTTATTGTTATTTTCGTTTCCGAAACATTCCCAAATGTGTTCAACTAAATCTGCTTGGAGTTGTCGGTGTTTTTGTTTGTCGTGAACCTCTGCTCTTCTTTGAAGGTATGTTGATCTGATACTAGGGTGAGCACCTGAAGATACTTCGAATGTTGACATGTTGTTACCTACATTATCGTAATCAATATTACTTTGATATGTGTCACGTTGGTCCTGGACAATCATGTTATGCAATATGATACATGCATAGATGATATTCTTCATTTTACCAATATCCCAAAAACGTGACGGACCACGTATAATTGCGAATCGAGATTGAAGCACTCTGAACGCTCGTTCTACATCTTTTCTTGCCGATTCTTGCCGTTGAGCAAATAATTTTCGCTTTTCTCCTTGTGGCATTGAGATGGTCTTCACAAATGTAGCAAAGTTTGGATAAATACCATTGGCTAAATAGTATCCCATATTATATTGGGTTCTATTCACTGTGTATTGCACTGCAGGAGCACGTGCCGACAAAACTTCATAAAACACATTAGATCCATTTAACACACTAATGTCATTATTAGAACCCGCGGTACCAAAAAATGCATGCCAAATCCACAAGTCTTGTGATGCAACGGCTTCAAGAATGATTGTTGGGTTGCGATGATCACCTCGACAAAATTGACCTTTCCATGCAACAGGACAATTTTTCCATTCCCAGTGCATACAATCAATAGAACCTAACATACCTGGAAATCCGCGTGCCGCTCCAAGTTGTAGTAGTCATTCAGTGTCTTCATTACTTGGTCTCCTCAAGTACTCATTCCCAAATATGGTGCAGATGTCTGATACAAATCGCTCCAAGCATTCCACCGCAGTTGTTTCACCAATTCGAACATATTCGTACACGCTGTCAACAGGAGAGCCATAAGGCAAAATACGAAGTGCAGCTATGCACTTTTGTAATGGAGATAGTCCTTTTCGACCCAATGCATCGAATCTCTCTTGAAAGTACTCATCATGATTGCTGAACCCATCTACAATTCGAAGAAACACATGCCTTCTCATACAAAATCTTCGTCGGAACTGATTCTCCGTGTACACAGGATTTACTGAAAAGTAGTCATGGAACAATCGATCATGACCTTCTTCACGATTTCGATGTACCACTCTTCTTTGCATACGTCCGGCGGTGTTTCCATGTAGTTGTTGTTGGCTTTGAAGTATCAACCTAATGAGGTCTTGATCGGTGTTGTCTTCCAATTCCTCATTTATCATTTGATCTAAAACCTCATCCAAATCGATGTTTGGATCCATTATATGGTATCTGAAGTGTTTAAAATGAGAGAGATATATTGCGTAATTTGTATAAGAACATGTGAAAATGATGAAACATTAGACATTTATATAGCTTCATTTCCAACAGCTAGTTTTGCAACGGCTAGTTTTCAACGGCTAGTTTCCAACGGCTAGTTTCCAACTGCTAGTTTTCAACGGCTAGTTTCTAACAGCTTGTTTCATAAAATAAAATTTTCATTATTTGATACAACAAGGACCTACATTGTTAATAACTGGATACATAGTAACTGAATAACAACTAATTCGAAGATATGGACTGAACTTTAATTAAACAGCTTCTTCCTAATATGCTCAGAATATTTTTTGTGGTCTTCGCGTTGTTTATCTGACATGTTGGATGTATCCTTCATGAGGATTTCATATTGCATACGCCTTTCTTGTTCTTCCTTTAACTGAATGAGTTTTAATGTGTTTGCATTCTTCTCATTCATTACACTTTATATACCAGATAAATCGATATTGCTAGAAGCTTCTTTTCCTTTGCTCTTTCTTTTTGCTGCTTTTTGTCCCATTGGGCGAGACATTAGCGATGGCTCATCATATCTTTGGCTTCAATGGGTGTCTCGGTGTTAGAAGACGACGAGTAATTTTCACCTGCGAAAACCTTTGTTCTTTTTGAAGAATTTAACATAAATTCTGCATCGAATTTTGGTTGATCTTTCAACAACAACCAAGCATGTTCAACTTCAAATTTTTTACTTATATCCTGCGAGTAAATCAAATGAACATTAGCCATACAACCCTTATCTGAACTTCCACTTTTCCGTTGCCTATCTGCTTGTTTGTAGCACCCGTTAAACTTTTGTACTGCTGGGTGGATCCTATTCCATCGCGATTTCAATTGTGTCGAGCTTCTTTCACAAAATAAGTCGCTTTCACGCACATCGTCATTGTTGTACGCATTTTTAATCCTTGCCCAATATTGCTTCGATGTTTGGTCGACACCGATTATTGAATCCTTTGACACATTGAGCCATGACCGGACAAGAATCACATCTTCTGCCACCGAGAATGTTGTACGTGTTTTTTTTCCTCTATCATTGTGGTCGTCCTCATCTAGTTGAATATTGTATACACCGATTGGAGGTTCAACTTCGTTGATAGGGGGTGAAATATTGGATAGGGAAGGCCTATAACACGTGTTTGGATTAATGGGGAGTGATGGTTGACTATAAAATTGTGAATTTTGAGAACTACCACCGGTAGGTGACTCTACATTAGATGGAGGATGCATATACCACATATGTGGAGGTGGTAGATACATCATACACTGAGGTGGATTTTGCGAATTTTCACTAGTAAAAGGTGGTTGAGGATACATAAAGTATGACGGTGGATGTGGGTTATTTTGATAATTATATTTATTGGGATTCATTTCAAAGCAAATAAAAAAGATTAACAATGGGTAGGAAGCAAATGGAGAGAAAATAAAAAGATTGAGAATGATTAAGAGAAGTGTAAAGAACCAAAATAAATCACTCAATATTTATAACCAACCTTTCAATGGCCATTTTCTTACAACGGTAAAATTTTTAACTTTAAATTTTCTTTCAATGGCCATTTTCTTACAACGGTAAATTTTTCCTGTGCTAACTTGGATAGTGAGGAGTAAAGACCAAACCTTCATTTTCAATTAATGTTCTCGTATAGGGCAATCCCTAGCCTGCTGACATATTAAACGGCTCTTTTCTTATTTAATTTTTTTTTACAAACATATATTCATTTGCATTTTACAAAAATCGATATTTTACTCTACATTATTTTACCAAACAGATATTACTTGGAAATGATATTTTAAATAGTAAATTGAGAATAGTTTTAAATTTTACTCTACATTATTTTTAAATTAGATTTTTTTATTTTTTATATTTATTAATTTTTCCAGTTTTTAAAAATATGTAAATTTGGTCTTTATGTTAATTTTCTATTATTTAAACCCATCACTTTTATGTTTTTAATTTAAAATCTTTACAAATTAAAAAATATATATTTTAAACGTTTTTTATACAATTACTAATCAAAACAACAAATTACACACAAAAAGCATTTCACCCTTTCTATTTAATTATAGATAAGCTCCCAATGAATAATCATATAACCAAACTGAAGGATCACTTGTTGCTAGATTATTTATATGTAGGTCTCAAAATTACAATTCTTGAAGAAGAAATATCCATGAGAGATTCTCAGAAAACAGGCAGTTAAAATTTAAAAAGTAACAGTCAACCTTCAACCTGGTGGCCAATTCATCTGTCTGCCACCTAATACATGCAAGTGCAGATGATACACAGATTGACCTAATCAAAATAAAGAGTATGAGAAGATAAAGTTTGTGGGTAGTGGCAGCACTATAAGCAAGTGAAAAAGATCCAGATAAATTGTTAACAAGAAACAGGGGCTTACAGGCACTAGGACCATTGTTGATGACGACACGGAATCCATCAACAATACCTTCTTTCTCAGCTACAATTTTGGCAGCGTACAGAAGTTGACCCAATATTTCCCCATGCCTACTATCAGCCTGTGAAAGGAGATTTTACATATCTAAAAAATAACCCTCTTTAGTTTTTTCCTTGCTGCAAGGAAATATAAACACTTCAAGATATCCTAGAGTGGGTGGAGTGGCCTTAAGAAAAGTTTGCTCCTTTTTATGAGATATAAATACTTCAAGATCTTTTAAACTATCAGATATAGAAACACCCCAGTCTAACGTTGCTATCTACTGCGACATCCAAATAACTCAAAGATCAAAGTTAACCAAAAACCTGATAACCGGATTGAAAATAATTACTAAATAAAGATTGATAATAGAAAAAAATTAAAATCAGAAAGTACATTCAAAATTAGACTACCAGGAGACATATCAGAAAATAATGTAATCTGCAGATTGTGGATGAGACACATCACAAATTCGAAACAAACATTAGAGTCTTAAATCAAACATATTCAGAGTAGCTCTAAAATAGCAATTTTTCCAATTTAAATCCGTATTAGTTTTCCTCTTTCAAGCATGTGAGATTCACTGAACTTCAATTCAATTCACCAAGACTTATCACCTTAGGGGCCTCACTTATAATTATATATCAGTTATTTTCGATGGGGCTTCTTATCTTCCATTTGTATGTCTTCACCTAACATCTTCATAGTCCATAATTACAATTTCAGTGAACTAATTTTCATGTAAAAATAGACTTTTTCCCATAAATCACTTCCCTAAAATATTATACAGGAAGTTCTATATAAATCTTTGTTCTTTTTCATGAACTCAGTAGCCAGTGTGGAGGTAAAAGCAAAAGAATCACTAAGCAGAAAAATCATGTAAAACTTTTTGTCAGTGTACACATGGAAAAAGGGTGATGATCAGTGACCTTCCCAAGTTGTGTTAATCCATCTCTTAATTTTGGAATGACTAGAACATGAACTGGAGCCTGTGGATTAATGTCACGAAATGCAAGAACCTTTTCATCTTCATATACAATGCTCGAAGGGATTTCCTTATTTATGATCTTATCAAATCTGAAATGAAAACAGAAGTTACAAAATTACACAAATAAAGAAAAGAAACACAATAAAGTGATTAAGCCATTATAAGTTTTCATGAATCTGTGCATGTATGAGTCATTTTTTTTTTATCAGCAAAGTGAAAATACTGTATTTCTATGGGTATAAGTGATACCCTCAATGTACATAGCTCAAGTTAGAGAACCAGAAAGACAAATGGTCCAGTAACCCAAGACAGGTTCCAATTACATGAGGAAAAAATTTGGAACAGACCCATGATACCCCAACATACATCTGTTCCCCCACCAATGTTCTAGACATCAAAAAAGACTAACCACCCCCCAGCAAAACAAGTATTATTCGTGCATGCATGAGTCAGTGTGTGTACAAATATCAAGAAATACAGATCTTGCACACAGCATGGAGTCCAAAAGGGTTCAAGCCATAATTCTCTAATTATATTTACCAGTCCCTGAAATTCAAATTGACTGTCACAGTCATCATTTGAGCAGGAAACCTTGCATAACTGAGGTTTAAAATCTTCACATCCCAGTGAATCCTTTAAATTTAAAATCAATGCTATCCTTAACATCATTCTTAGAGGGAGAGGGAAGCAGAGAAGTTAAATATTGGTGGAATCTTTAGGAAAATTAGTACCATGCAAAGAGATTTGCACTCCCTTGTATTTGAGTAATTGAGGTTAATCAATAATCATGACACAATAACTATACTTCCATGAATAAGAAGAAAACCATGATAAAATAAATTAAAAAAAAAAATGATGCTAGAAGTGAAAGGGCTGCTACATTGTTGGAGCTTCACTATCAAAATTAACAGCTGCTGCTTTTGCTGCGGCCTCTTCATTGTTCACAGCACAAGTACTAGAGACAAACCTGTAAAAAGTAAGCAAAATAACCATAAGCAGAGCATAGTTACAACTTATTCCAAAAAAAGGGGGAATAATGAAAATATGACAATCCAAACAAACAGTATATGGCTTCAAAACAAATGTTTGTGTGGTCAAGTTACAACAAAAGTTCACATAAGATAAAAAATCAAACATGTATAATCCAAATCAACAGAAACACTAAGTTTACGATGAATCACACACATTTGTATCAATGGCAATCAAAATTCAAATAAATCCTTTGAAATAACAGTAGGCAAGTCAATTTATAAAAACACTTAGTGCTAGTGCGTGTTTGGTTTAAAGTTGGAAGGCCCCCAAATGACAGTTGAATCGAAAGCTCTGAATTCCTACTTCTCACAAAACGTGCATGGGAATGTGTGCTCGTTAATCCTTCTATTAAGGGTTTAGTTTGAAAAAACATTTTTTCATTTCCTATTTTCAGAAATAATTACAAAATCAAAAGTCCTTCACAGCTAAATTTTCACTGTCGGTCCAAGAAATTAACACAAATTGCTCAAACGAAGAAAAAGGCGAGGAAATAAACAGAAACCTGCGTGGTTGAAGAGGGAGAAGAAGATTAAAGTTGGAGGCTTTGCGAGCGAAAGGTGTTGCTAGTTTCAATGGCGCGCAGTTCCTGCAATCCAATTCGAAGCGAAACCATAGAGATTACACGAAAGTGAGAGAAGCGAGTGATTGAGAGGAAACGAAAGCCAAAAAGGGTGCGCACCTAAGCAGAGAGAACGCAATGGTTGCTGCCATGGTTGGGTGGGTATTTTCCTCCAACCAAAATCTAATTAATTCATTTTCACTAGAGATATTATAAATAACTGTCTGTCAAACCTTTTTTTTTTTTTTAATGTAGGAATGCAAGAAAGGGAATAATAAATAATTTTAAGTGAAATTTGGTTATGCACTGCTAGATGGTGTAAAATAATTTTGCATGATAAGTTCTTAATTTTTATAATAACACGTAAATACAATTTTGTTTTCTTATTTTATCAATCTACCATTTTAGTTTTTTATTTTAAAATTATTATATTTAATCCTTTTACTTAGAAGATTCTTAATTTTATCCTACATTTTATTTATTAATATTTTGGTCTAATTAAACTCTAAATTTAACGTATTTATTTAAGATATTTTCAAGGATTTAACTAATTAAAATAGAAATAATGTATATGGTGAGTGAGTGACTTTGGAGTCTTTATGCTATTTGAGTTTGGAGTCTTTATGCTATGTAACGTGCAATATTAATTTTATAGTAATTTTGAAATAAACATATATTATATTTAATGGTTACAATTTTCATCTTTGTGGATATGTTACTTTTTTATTTTTGGTCATTATAAAAAAATATTTTTAGTTTCTATAAAAAAAATCCTTTTTATCCCTTTTTTTTAACAATGATGTAGGTGATATTATGAGTATGCTGACATTAGTGGTGGATCTAAAAATTTATCTTACCAGGAACAATAACTAGTTTATAATATTTTCACCGAAAAATATCATAAGTTTTTACAAAATACTTAACTTCTAAAATTACAACTATTCTTTATATATTTTCATATTTTGAAAATGTTCAATGATTTTTTTTTATTGTTAATAGTATAAAAAATTATATTACTTTATGTATATAACTAAACAATCATTTAATCATTCATCTCTTATGTAATTGTTTTATTCTTTACAAATTTCATGAGAGAGAAACATCTTTTAATTGTTGTTACGAAAAATTAAGATTAACTTTACAAATAAGTATACCATCATATACATAATATTTTTTTTTTAGTTTTCACCTTGAGACAAATGAGTAATTCCATTTTACTTTAAAAATTAATCATCAAATCGAACATCAATGATTAGAGTTTCATGTTGACTTTTAAGCCCATAAATTCAATAGAAGAAAATGACAAAAATTATGTTGAATTAGGTTATTTAGGCCAAAAAGAAGAAACAAACATAAGATAAATTATAATTTATTTTTAGGGTTAACAAAATTTTTAGTCCCTTAATTTTTTCAAAATTCAATTTTTAATCCAATAAACAAAAGTTTGAATTCTATTATTTTATTTATTTAATAGAGCTTTAGGGATTAAAACTGAATTTTTGAAAAGTTTGGAAACATAAAATGATAAAACTTTTGTTCAAGGGACTAAAAACCATGATACAAAAAATGAGGAATCTTAACTAATTAAACTTTTGTTCAGAAACTAAAAACAGAATTTATAAATTTTAAGAAGTAAAAACTTAATTAATCTTATGTTTATAAATCTATATGTGCACAATCAAATGTTAAATAGTTCTATATCTATTTCAATATTCAAATATCATGATCAATTGCTCATGCTGTTATGCCACCAACTATTTTTGTTAGAAATGTGATAAGATTAAAAGACTATAATGTAATAAAAATCTGACCTTTAAGTCATGAAACAAAAGCTTGGCAAGAATATAGCAGCTCCGCAAAATCACAATGCAACCACGTCCATGACCATGAATTAGGAATCAAGATGAAAGGGAAGAAATATGAGAAGTTAGATTTAGAGAAAAGAAACAAAAATTGTGTGAGTGAAATGTTGTCAATCTCTCTTAATCTCTTTTTTACTTTGTTTAGAAACTGAGAGGGTGTCAATCAAATGAAAACATATAATATAAATTAGTAAATAAAACGGTGTGCTCTATATGGATGTCTATTAGAAGAGTTAAAATGTTGAAAATTAAAGGAATAATGTAAAAGAATTATTATCAATTTATTCTCTATTTTATTTCTGATAGTTTTTACATTCAATATTTTTTAAAAAAAAATTTATCTTATTGAAACAATACCTAATGTTAATTTTTTTTTATTACAATACAAATAAAGAAAATTCTTGGTTGGTGGGGGGCAACTATCCACACCCTAATACGTAGATCCGCTAGTGTGTAACATTGTTGCGGATGTGGCACGTCATTTTTTTTTCTAATGCGACATGTGGTGATGTTAGAAATTTAACATTTGATTAAGTTTGACGACAGAAACAAAAACTTAAAGGTTTGAAACTAATAAGGATAATGTAAAAAAAATTATAAGCACAAAAAATGAAAAAATTCTAAATCACATGGACGAGAAACTTAATCAAGCCTTATATTATTAACAATAAATTAAGAAATTGCTCCTTAAAAATATAAGTGTTGATGAAATCAATTTTTAACATAATAGAAATTGCATATCAATATTATTAAAAATGATAGTCAATTTAGTTCTTGATATTATTAAATGATGGTTATTTTAATTTTTAAAATTATAAAATTTCAAATATCAAATAATAAGTGTTTAATAACTATCCAATATAAAAAAAAATAACATTGTTACCTTACAAATATTTTTGTATTTTAATTTTTTTTGCAAGTTATCACACCAACCATTTAAACAAATGAAGACTCAATTAATTAGAAAAATTTAACTAAATTGTTGGACACAAACTTTATGCATTATACCACATGCAAGTTGATGCGTATGCAATGATATAAAATACGGTCTGGTCATTAACTCGATCAAGATAGTGGGTCACTAGTCCAACTGGTGGACTAGTAATTGACCCAATTTAACCCGGTCTATATTAAAAAATTCAAAACTATATTATATATACATATATAATTAACATTATTTGATTAAAAAAAGTTCATCCATAGTTTCATACTCAAAAATTCAAAATAACAATTAAAGTATTAAAGTTGATAACACAAGTAAAATATATTAATAATAAAAGAGAGTGACCATGTTGGAATAGCATCACCTACACATACAGGACAAGTCGTGCCGATTAATAACCACATGTTGTACTCTTTGAATATGCTTAGAACTTCCTCTTTTCTCCTATCTTTTGGCTCTTTATGAATTTATCAACTTCCCTACTTAATTATTCTTGCTTAACACATATCTATAAACTTTGATAACACAATGAAGTAAAAACATGATAAAATTGGACAAAAATTGGGGTTCAAACAAATCAAATAACAATCTATCAACCGCCCCACACTTGAGCTTTACTTGCCCTCAAACAATTTTTCTAAATTAAAGACTGACACGATTTTCTATTAAATCAAGAAACCATTTACAGAGAGTCCCTCTATTTATTATGAACCAAAATGAAAAACCATTCATGAACAAGAAACCACAATCACAAGATAAGTTCCACAGAGTTCCATTAGGCTTTCAATTTTCACAAACATGTTTAGTTCCACAATGAGTAAAAGATACTCATATCACCACTCTCAATGTTTCATAGGATGGAGACAAGTGACACAAATCACAACTCAAGAAGCACACACTCAATATATTTGTCAATTAGCTCAACCCTAGCAGAAATTCTAGCATGCATAACAACAAGACATTATAAGGTGTAATGGGCCCAAGGTGCAATTAAAGGTGGGTACTTAAGGATCAGGACAATGAAGGGCTTCAAAAATCAACTTGCACCCAGTGACACACTACTCAAGGGGAAAAAATTTATTTTTGGCATTCAACACATCCCAGAACTCATTCTTTGGAAAACCATGCTTCTCCTTCTACTTACTTAACAAAGTATATTTATTTATTCCTTTTGTTTTTGAAGGCTTTTTGATTGCCTTGTTTTTTTTTATATCACCGAAGGAGAAGCATCATGGGATAATTCATTGTTCTACCCAAGAACTAACATTCACTTGTGCCCCCTATATTTCTTTAAGTCTCCAAGTACCAAGCATCAAGTTTCAACACATTAAGGTAGAAAATAAGATATCATTTCAGCTCAAATGGGGTTCACTTCAGCAAATATTTTGGGTTTAAGAACAAAGCCTAAGAATTGCTTCAATTAGTTTAGTGCACACAAGAAAATCACTCAAGGATATGTATTTCAAGATGAACCAAGTGCATAACAAATCATGTGGACCATACATCACAGATAACAACAATATCAAGCTTAAAACTTATTTAAGTGGCTAAGCTCAAGGGAATTGTTCATCTAGGGATTTTTGCTATGTGTTGCCTCGATGGAGAAATCTTATAGTGAAGTGGTGAGTTCAAAAACATTTAAAAAAATTGGAGAGACTTTAAACAATGAATTCCTAAAAATTAATAGAAAACCAATGCAAAGTCAAGAATAGAAAATCACATAGAGGTCATCAACAAAAATGCCACAATAACATCAAGTTGTGGGTGAAATGACAAAACATGAACCCTCTTCCCACAGTTAAGAGTTGTAGTGTTCCTAGTGCATCATCAAAGAAGAGATGAAAACAAAAATAGACAAGAAGGGAAAAAAGTACTGAAAGAAACTAAGCTTGGAAAAAATGAAATACAAAAAGTAAAGAAACCAAAAGCACCAAACCTTCTCAAGATGAAGGTGGATTTATGAAGAAGCAGTCATGTGATTACTTTATGCTCCTGTTGAAGGAACTGTAGAACTTTAAAAAAAATATTTTGTGGGCACAGAAGCCATTGAATCCAAAGGTTGCCTCCTAGGAAGCACTTGTTTAATGTCTTGAGTTAGATGAGTCATAAGGACTAAGTCAACCACCCTCGAAGAGGGTGATGTTCCTTTTCTAAAACAAACTCTCAAAATGTTCATTTACCCTATGGCCTTGAGCTTGAACAGGGGTATTGTCTCATTCTTTCTCCCTCTTATGCCCTTTCCTAGATCTTTTCTTAGAGGGTCTTTGCACCACACATTTGAGTGAGTCCTAGCTTGCACAAAATTGCATGAGAAGGAAGAGCTCTGTGAACAACCAAGTATTATGAACACTTCCTCCTAATCACCTATCCTCCAAGTTAGTTTCCCTTTTCTAACATAAATTAGGGCCCTTCCAGTGTTGAGGAAAGGTCGTCCTAAAATGATGGGGACTTTTTCGTCCTCCTTCATGTCCAAGATTACAGAGTCAGCGGGAAAGATGAACTTTCCGACTTTCACCAACAAATTTTCTATTATTCCCCTTGGGTAATTAAGGGTTCTATCTGCAAGTTGAATGGAAATGTTAGTGGGTTAGGGTTCTTGTAACCCTAACTTCTTATAAACAGAGTAAGGCATCAGATTGATGATAACACCTAAATCACACAATGATATATCAAAGGACACCAATGACATGAGGGATTGAAAAACTCCCTAGATCCATAAGATTAGGAACCAACTTATTTAAAATCACAACAGAGCACTCTTCGTTGAGGTCAATTGTCACAAAGTACACCGATTTTCCTTTGTTTGAAATGATTTCTTTTGATATTTGGCGTGTTTTGGCATTTGAGCAATTGCCTTAGCGAAAGGAATATTAATGAACAAATTTTTAGCATTTTCACAAATTTAGAAAATAACATCTTATCCTCACTCTTGTATGCTATTCTTTGAGGGAAGCGAACACATACCCGAGGAGGTGTCAATACCTCTTTCTTCTTCTCCTTTTATTTTTCTGAGCTCTCTTCAATAGGAGCTTTATTCTCAGGTGGTGGGGCCAATTTCTCCTTCTTCTTCAGCTCAGTCATGGGTCTCCTACTCCTTGTAGTCACAACATTCACATCCTTCTTGGGATTTGCTTCACTTTGATAAGGCAATGTGCCCTAAGCTCTTTGAGACATTAGAATGACAAGGTTTGACATTGTTGATTTGAAGGACTTAATACTTTCATCACTTTTGGTCATATGCTTCATCATCATCTCCTGCATAGTTAGTTTCCTCTCATCTTGCACAGGCCTTTGATTTTGATTTTGTAGGTCAGGATGTCTATACATATTTTGGTTCTTCTATTCTCCCTAAGAAAGGTTAGGATGATCCTTCCATCTCGAATTGGAAGTGTTGGAGTAGGGATCATAATTGTTCCTGTTAGAGCAACTTGCATAATGCACTTCCTCTATTGCCTTGGCAAATAGGCAATCTCCTCTTTTATGATCTGTCTCCCCACACTGATTGCAAATAGTGGGTGGGGGAGTAGGTGTCATCATATGAATTTGCCTTCATCAAGGTCTTCATATGCTTGGCCAAAACATCTAACTTTTGACAAATAGTTGTGTTAGATGAATTGACTTCCACCCGGTGCACTCCAATCGGCTTCTTGAGAATCCTCCTATCTTTAGTACCGTTATAGGCATTTGAAGCCATGACCTCAATAATTTCCATTACTGCATTAGTCATCTTATGCATGAGGTTTCCCCTTGCAATAACATCTAGATAGGACTTATTGTGTTGTGATAGTCCTCCAAAAAAATGTGGACTAGCCTTTGTGGTGAGTACCCATAGTGTGGAAAACTCCTATGCAGTCCCTTGAATCACTCCAAGGCTTCAGATAAGGATTCTTGCTTACATTGAGCAAAATTCCCAATTTCTTTGATTAGCTACTCAAACTTTGCCACTTGGAAGAATTTCTACATGAACTATGTGGAACACTAGTCTTAGGTGGTAATGCTCCGATTTGGAAGGTCATAGAGCTAGTCTTCAGCCTTTCCTACTCATGAGAACTGAAAGGAAGCCAATTTGACGTTGTTCGAAGCTATAGTTGGGATCTTCATTATGTTTGTGAGCCTTAGGAATTTCTTCAAATGAAGAACATGATCTTTAGACTGTAGGCCAAAAAATTGCATTCTCTCAATCATGTTGATCAGTCCATCCCTCAACTCACAATTTCAGTCCCCCAAGTCAAGGAGCACAATACTGGTAGTGATTCCCACCATGGGGTTGAGATAGTCTTGCAGGGTGTGCTCCAGTGGGCTAACCTCATTGCCTACATTCCCATTGTTTCCTCCATTTGCTTCAACCATCCTTATTTTCCTTATGTTAGTGTTGTTCTTGTGATAAGCTCTTTCGATGTCAGGATTATGCTTGGGAATTTTAGCCCTTAGAGATCGAGTTAGCATAAATTATCCAAACAAAAAGAAGGACTAACATCAAATTAAATTGCAATAAAAATTCAAAATTTAAACTAAGATAAAATAGAACAAAATAAATAAATAAAAAATATGAACATAAATTGTTTAATACACACAAAAAATTATCTGGGAACTCCATAACTAGTCCTCAACAACGACGCCAGAAACTTGATGCGTAAAATAACGTTGCACAAGGACAAGTGTACCCTATGCAGTAGTGTCACAAACTCAAAAGTCCAAATATCGTATCCTAGAAATTAGTTGTGTTCCTAAATAATTCAAATTACATGAACTAAATAATTTTGGGGATTTTATATTGAGTTTGGGCATTGTTTATCAAATACATCAAATAAATAACAATTAAGCCAGACAACATTTTCTAAGACATAAGTGTATGAGTAGATATAAACCCGGATCATGAGTTTGCATGTACCTGTTTTCTCCTAATTCTTGTTATAGTTAAGAACACTTAGTTATCAATTGATATTTGAATACCTCTTAATTTAATTGTCAGCCTATGGTCAAGGTCTAAAAATATCCTTCCCCCTAAATTAATCCTCAATTGGTCATTTAGAACTTAATTCAGAGTTAAGGATGAATTACAGAGGTTTGTAAAAAGGGATTCATGCCACCAGTTTGGTCATGTAAGTTTTATGAACTCTATCGTGCTATAGGTCAGTTAATTATGAGTAGATGAACACTAACTCACAATTAACTATGGATTAAAGTGATAAATTTCAATGTAAAAGAGAAGATGGCAGAACAACACAATTAACTTAATAACATCGAAAAAAGCTTAATTAAAATAGGAAATTATAGTACATTAGTACAACTACATCATAATCCAAACTTTAAGGGTTTAGCCAATCATGGTCACAATACAAAATAACATTGAGAATAAAAGAGATTGAAAACCCTTACAATTTAGGACACAATTGTTCTCGGTGCAGTTCTCTTACTTAGAAACCCTTGCTATTCAAAAATAAGAAAAGGATCCCCTAAAAATTCCTCCTTTTTTCTATTTATACTAATGACAATTAAACAACAACGCGGAGGTCAGCACGGGTCGTGTTGATTCAGCAAAGATCGTGCTAAAGATAACATGACCGTGCTCGGATGTGTGACATTGATTTTGATTTTTGGCTTTGGAACAACACGGGTCATGCTATTAGTAGCACGACTGGGCTTGGATGTGTGACGTTAATGAGGAGTTTTCATGAAAAATTACATGGCCATGCTGGAATGATATGACCTGCAGGTACAACATGGACCATGCTCTTTGAAGATTCTTAGAACTTCCTCTTTTCTCCTCTCTTTTGACTATTTTCTCAATTTATCAGCTCCCCTGCTCAACTGTTCACACGTAACACATACCGTAAGCTTCAATAACAAAATGAAGTCAAAACAAGATAAAATGGGACAAAAATTGTGGTTCAAACACAATCAAATAAGGGTTTATCAGAAGTACTCACTACCATTTTAATATTATACATTAAAAGTTGCTTATAATATATTAGTTGTGTTCTTTAGTTCACAAAAATGAAGTTTTTGAAACATAACTTTGTATAAGTGTGAACATTTTTGTTCACATAAAAAATACAATAATATTTTTATGTAGTGTGTTGCAAAGATCATTTAAGCTTTTGATGTCTTGGTCATTAACATTTTTTCACATACATTTTTAATTTGCCTCTAATAACTTATTAGTTCCATTATTAGTATGATTTGCAACCATATTCACTAGCATATGAAAGGTACATAAGAAAAATGAAGGAAATTAATTGGATAAAGGATTTGAGAAAATAAAAAATTATTCATTAATTAAGATTTACTTATTACAATAATGCATTTTTTCTCCTGACTATTTTTTTCTTGAACTTTTTCTAACAAATTATTCTTTGTTCTAGCACTCTTGGAAGCAAGAATTCACGACATAGGTTACAAGATCAAGAACACCTAACATGTAAAATCAATTATCAAGAACTTGCAAACTCATAATTAGCTCAATTATAAAGAATAATTAAGAAGAGGTTAATGTTGTGAGAGAATAAATACCATTTTTGACATTAATGGACTTGGTCAAGCTGCAATGAGTAATACAATTCAATTATAAAGAATAATTAAGAAGAGGTTAATGTTGTGAGAGAATAAATACCATTTTTGACGTTAATGGACTTAATGAGTAATACAATTGTAGACAACATCGATGGACTTCTTACAATTACCTTGAAAACAATCAGCAACACATCCTATACCAGGGCCAGTTATAAATAATGGTAAATATTCTAGTTAACATTTGTGATAACAGTCCATTTTACTAGGTGAACTATTTGGCCCATTTTGCACAAATGAAGGATCGTAATCAGCTTGTGTGAAATCCAACATAATCATAATCATAATGACCATTGCATTAGCTAGTTTTCATCTCATTCTTTGTCATAATTCTTATCTAATCTAAGTAAGTCTCAATTTTGTATATATCAAATTCTTGTTGTGATGTTTTGAGAAAAATAAACATAAATTTATACGCAAAAAAAATGTTTGTGAAATAGATTAAACTTGTCAACAAAATTAATTGTGCATGAAGCTCTTCCACGGTTGTGTCATGTCAAGTTGACTTGTACATAATTATAAATGTAAAATCAATGACGGATTAAAGGCATAGTGTAAAATGATAGTATGATTTAACTTATTAAATTGACTAAAAAATAATTGAAAAAGTTAAGTAATTATAGAAAAAATAAAATAATGTAATGTGATTTGTCAAAGATATGATTTGCATTAATTTAAAATTTCAATAATATAAAGAATATTCAAGCTAATTAATGTATAGGTCAAAAGGAATTGTCGAGAATATATATAATATTTATATTAATTACATTGACTATTTTTTAATTTTTGTTATAAAACATTCTTCACTTATACATTATTTTAAATGTAAAGTCAATGACTTAAGGCATAGTGTAAAATCATAATATGGTTTAACTTATTAATAAATTGACTAAAAATTAATTAAAAATGGTAAATATATCAAGCAAATATAAAAAATATGAACAATGTAGCGTGATTTGTCAAAGATATATATGAATTGCATTAATTTAAAATTTTAATAATATAAATAATATTCAAGCTAATTAATGTATAAGTCAAAAGGAATTTTGGAGAATGTAATATTTATATTAATTGTGTAGCATCATGGTTTTCTTAATTCCATGATAAAGTGTTTTATTTAAAATGCAAGAGGAAACAATTTAAATTATGTTATTGATATAATAATGATTTATTTTAATACATTTTTTTTCATTTTGCTTTAGGTTCCTTCTTGTTGATTCTTCAGCATAATTGGAGGAAGGATCACTCAAAAGCTCAAACTTCTTCCCTTTAGTTTCTTCTGCAAGGTTTTGGGTTAATTCATAAGGTAAAGGATATTTTACTTTGATATAATGCTTTGTTTGAGTATTTCATGCTTGAAATGTTGATTTTGGGTTTGGAATTATTTGTTTATATTGTATAAGATGTGAAATTTGATTTGGAAGCCATTTGAAATTGTACGTAGATGTTTGAAAAATTGCAGAATCAGGTTGGGGCTTAAGCGTCATTTTGCTGGGACTTACACACTAGATTCTCAAAAGGAGAAATTGTCTCGGAATTTTTTTATGTTTAAGCACGAATTGACTCACACTTAAGCGTGGAAACTTGTTGAAAATTCCATTTAAATGGTTTCTAATGAATTTTAGAACTATGTTAGAAAATTCACATTTTCTAGGAAATTCACATTTTCACAGAGCTTATGGAACTGCTAGGTGGCTTCCTAATTGTATTTTTAAGAAAAAGATAGTCTTATAACATAGATGGAACTTGTACATGTGGTATTCAAGTTGATTGGATGTATACATGTATACATGGCATTACATGTGGGCAGACACTAAGTTGAGACTTGAGAGTGCTTGATGGACTCTCAACTTAGTATTAGAGATTTTTGTGGTGAATTTATAAAATAGAGGAATGGACGAATTTCTATATATGTAAAATCAAATCTTGTAAATCTTATAGAAGTAAGTCAATACATACACTTATCTATATTTGACATATTTTTGTATTTATGTACATGGTGGGAACTGACATAGGACATAACTATAAATACTTAATTTTTGTTGTGTTTAACTTCTAAATGGGGATCTTTTTGGTAATTTATGCACTTTCACATTAATTCATATTTTTTAAAGTCATAAGGGTTAACACTTTTATGTTATGTTAATGTAAATTACGTGAAGGCTTGTATATATATTGTATGTGAAAAATTCCTAGATATTTCTTGTAGGACTATAATAGTATATCATGGATATATTAGTATAATACTTGGTAACAAAGGTGGGTCATTACAAATTACATTAACTATTTTCTTTATAATTATTTTGTTATATAACATTATTTATTTATACGTAATTATAAATGCAAAATCAATTACTTAAAGACATAGTGTGAAATCATAGTATGGTTTAACTTATTAAATTGACTAGAAATTAATTGAAAAAGGTAAATATATCAAACTAATATAAAAAATAAAAAATGTGATGTGAAATTTGTCAAAAGTTATAAATTGCATTAACTTAAAATTTCCATAATATAAAAATATTAAAATTAATTAATGTGTAGGTAAAAGGGATTGTCAAAAATGTAAAGATAACATTTTCTACTATTCCTTTTGACCTATACATGAATTAGTTTGAATACTACTTATATTATTAAATCCTAAATTAATGCAATTCATTTTCTTGACACATTACATTATATAATTTATTTTTCTATACTTTTTTTATATCAAAACTTTTTCAATTAATTTTAGCCAATTTAATAAGTTAAATCATACTATGATCTCACTCTACGTTTTTCACCTGGTGATTTACATTTTTAATAGATGTACATGTTTTATTGCTAAAAGAAAACAAGTCAACTTGCTTCATGCATAATTAATTTTGTTGATTAGTTCAATCTATTTTGAAAGCATTACATTTGATATTAAACAAAAACTATGTTATTAAAAAATCATTTGATATAAATTTTAATTCATACTAACACTTTATATCAACAAAAAAAAGTATCAAATGTAATATAATTTGTTAATTTTTGTATTATGGTGGGAGGTGAGTAGGGATTGCAGAAAAAATATAGTTGCAGATAATATATCCGTCACAGATATTAAATGGATAGCTGTAACGGTATCCACAGGTTGCGGGTCCTTTGCTCCATTGCTATCCTTTGCTCTACTTGCTCTGGATCTTTCCTAAATGCTTTCAATCTAGCTGTCATTCATTTTTCAAACCTATAGCACGTCGCCGCCGTAACCCGTTCAATCTTTATTTTCCAAACCCTCACTATCTATCTCAATGGAGTTTGTATAGTCAAAGAAAATCAAGTTTGATGACCCAAAGAAAGAGCAACACACTTCTTTTATAGAGTTCTAGACATCCAAAACTTAATGTATGTGCAACAAATGGGGAAATTTAGAGTATTTGCATATCACAATTAATTACTTGACAGTTTGCATATCTCAATTACTTAATAATCGGAATATTTGATTAAAAATGGGTCATATTAGAAAAAGATTTCAGCTAGTAATTTTAATGTCTTCAACTCCGACAGATTTATGATTTTAATTACAATATGCAACTTTGAATTTGTCATAATTTATAATTGTATGTTGATTCTCAAAATAATTTGTTTTTTACTAATTGTTTTTGTTTAGAAAGAGGAAATAGAGGGAGAAGATTATATTTTTTTGATGATTTTTAGGCGTGAATATATCTATCAGATCAGTGACGTAAGGTAATTGATTAAAATAAATTTAAAAAGATCAAAATATCAAATTAAAAAAAATAAAATACTAAAACATTTGATTTTTTATAAGATAGAAGTTTTCAGATTCTTAAGTAAGTTTCTTTTTGAAATATTTTTAAAATAAATTTTTTCATAAGTAAAATTAAGTTTTTTATTAGTTAATTTTTAAAAATTCATCAATATAATTTTTTTAAAAAATAAGATGATATATATAAATGAGTTAATAAAAAATTTATTTGAACTTATAAAAAAATTTATTATTTTTTCTTACTTTTTTTCTTAAAAGTATTTTTAAAAAAATTTACATACAAACAATCAACCATAACCCATAACCGTTGGTTTCTGCCAGCAAAATCTTTACATATGTGCGGTCAAGATTGCACCATTTGCTGGTGGCAACACACAACCACAACCAATGCCCTGTGTTATACATGGCAGATATTCCACCTAATAAAATATTGGTTTCATGGCTCAATGTGACTGACTGACTATACACGACCCATTCAATTTATTTCACTCACTCATTCGGTGGAAGCACTTATTTTCCCTTTCAAGTAATATTAAGCATGCAAGTCTCCTCAATCTGTTTACCAGCTAAGGTTCCAGTTCGCGTGAAGTCACTGCACACGAACCCAGCAACCGTAAACGACCCCACTTCCACGGTCAAGGTGGCTGCTCCTAAGTGGGCCCAGAAGACAATAACTTTGCCTCCCCTTAAACGTGGTTGTCATCTAATCACTTCTAAGGTGTGTCAGTTATTGAACTTATACCTCGATCATATTTTTTTCCCTCCCTTCTTTGTAAATCCCATGTATGATAATTTCAAGTGTGTGAATCAACTTGCACGGGCCGTTCTTGTTTAACAATTGAGTATTTGAGTTCGAGCTGTTATATGAAATAATTTGTGGATAGTAATTTTATCCAACTCAAATGTAATTTCATCTACGTGTTTAAACAGGATTGTCTCCCGTAAAAGATTCCAGTGGTTTATAAAAAAATAATAAGAATTCCATATATTTTTAGGACAACTATATCTCTTATTATATGCTTGCTGATCATTTAAACACTATTTTTTATAATATAAGATGATTATTGAAGCTACAGGGGTGAGTAATTGAAGATAGGAAAGAGAACATGAACTGTGTTAAAAGTTGTTTTATGTACACGTTATTCTTTTAATGGCGTTTGCAGTTAATACCTGAAAATTCTGTATTTTTTTCTTTTTCTTTTTACTAATTCTAATATTGTGCATCAATAGTCTGTTATGCTTTAATCTGTATTACATATGAATGCTTTGATTTAGGTTTTATTAAACCATGTATAATATTGGTTCAGATAGTGAAAGAAGTTCGGCAAGAATTGTCTGAATACCAGTGTGGCCTGGCCCATCTCTTCTGTAAGTATATATATTTTATTAATTGGGTCCTCCTATATTGTCAGTTTTGTTATGTTCAATTCAATTTGGGTTTCATAGAATGAACTTCTAATGAGAAATATAGTGCATCACACAAGTGCTTCTCTTACCATCAATGAGAATTATGACTATGATGTTCGGGATGATACAGAAACCTTCCTCAATGAGATAGTTCCAGAGGTAATTTTTTTGTTTAGTTCTAATAAATTTTTCTATTATTTTGAGTCTCCAATCAATATATATATATATATATATATAAACTTTTTTTTTAATCTCTAAGTGATAACATGTCACCTTACAATTTGATCTTCCCAACATTGTGAATGGTTGTGATGATATATATGGTCTTACAAAGTAATTTTCTTAATATTCTGAATGATCATGATTACGATGATGTCACCTCATCAATTAAATGAAGATAAATAAGACTTAAAATAAATGTTTTAATATATTATAAACTCAAAATATTGAAAAAATTATCAAAAATCCCAAATAAAATTCAATCGTGAGTCCTTAAACATATTTAATTCTTATATAAATTTATATTTTGATGTACAATCTTAATAAAAAGGCGTTGAAATGAAATTTCCATACATATGTTTGCAGGGACCATCTGCGCCTTGGAAGCATACTCTAGAGGGTTAGTTTTTTTTATTTTAACCAAACCAAGGGATATCAAATTCCATGATATGTAATGACTTTCTGAAATATTTCTTATGTTATATATTTATTTATTGATATGGCGATCTAGTAATGATATAATGGGGGGAACTTGGGTTTAAAAAATATTTGGTAATAATATAATGGGGGAACTTGGGTTAAAAAAATATTTGGTAACTCGTCAAAAACTAGTCTTTGGTAACATAACCTTTCTACACTTACACTACTCGCCCCTTTTATTCTGTCTCTACATTCTTTTTCTATCCGTAGCCATAAGAGAAATGTAAAATATGGCATAGAAAATGAGGTATAGGAGCAACCTTTTTGTTCATGAGACACACACATATAATATCATACCATAATCTGTTAGCTTTCTACATTTATGGTTCTTTTCAACTGTGTTGCATGTGCATTCTTGCAAAAATGTATATCTTGGATTTGATTGCTGACATGCCAGCTCATTTAATTTCCACATATGTATAATTTCAGGGCCAGATGACATGCCGGCACATATCAAATCGTCGATGTTTGGTTGTGCACTCATGTGAGTTATTGTTCAAATTGATTTATTATGCTAGGAATATATTATGATCATCAATCCACTGATATGCCATGTTTTTAATTTAGGATACCCATTTCAAATGGAAAGCTTAATATGGGGACATGGCAGGTAACAGCTAAATCAACTTTTTGCAATGATATCTTGGTGAAGATTAATACTGATAACTGATTTTTTTTTTTCTTTCTTCCGACATTTTTCCACCGAAATTTTTAATTTGACCAAATATTTTAATAATTCTTATACAGATTCTGTTTGTTGCTAGTGGTTAGGTTAAATTTTAATTACTTAATTAAAGGTTCTGTTATAACCTAATTTGCAATGAATGATCGCACAAATTTGGATTCAAGATGAAAAGGATGTCGGCAGAAGCTACACGTTTGATTTACATAAAATATCTTAGATTCATAACCAACTAGTTTAATATTGGCCAAATTCTCATTTTGATCTTTTATCTTTTTTTCCCTTTCAATTTGATCCTCTTTTAAAGAGTTTATTTTAATACTTTATTTTATTAAACTGATTCAAAATGATTATTCCATCCATATGAAGTTGCCACTAATAAGATAAGGATATCGACGACTAAAAGTCACCACAAATATAAGCTTCTTCCTATGCTCCTTCTACTTCCTCCTCCTTTCTCCTCTCCCTTTTCAATCCACCCAACAAATGTATTCTTAAATGAGATTCAAACAAGAGAATATTTAACATTACGAGAATGGCATAGAACTCCTTCACCTCTTCATTCATCACCGTTGTTGAACCCTTTTCACACGCCTTCCTCTAACTTGAATCATCATCGTAGCAAGAGTTACTACATCAACGGGTCATCGATGGAGGCATAGAGGTCTAGGGATCCTCCCCGTGAATATATGCATCGCCTGCCATGCTTCATGCTACAAAGGAACTCCTCGACTTCACCTCACACATTGTCGCCCTTTGCATCAACATCGTCACCCTCTACTCGAAATCAAGAAATATGAGATATGGGTTTTATAGATCTGAATTTTGAGAGGGGGTGTATGGCGACAGATTTATGGTAGCTGACGATGGTGTTGCAAAGCGTGAGAAGAAGGGGAAGAAAAGAGAATCCATGACGCGAAGGGAGAAGAGGCAGATTGAAAAGACATAAGAGGAAGGAGTAAAGGGAGTGTTGAGAGAGGTAAAGGAGGAAGAAGAGGGAGAAAAAAACTTCCATTTCGTGGTAATTTTTAGCCACCAATATTTGTATCTCATTAACAACATTAGAAGAACCATTTCGAACTTTTTAAAAGATGAAAAATTAAATTGAATTAAAAATAAAGTTAAAATAGTCATTTAGCTTTTAATATTCTATACAATAGTGTAATACCACCCGTTCCCTTATTTTTTAACATATCATCATTTTTTTTGGTATCTTGTTAGAAGTTTTCTCTTTGTGCTAGAGTTTCTTTCCTAGGGCTCCTGTGCATGGGAGATGCTTTTGTTTTCGTTTCTCATTGTCGTTGATCTTTCTCTTTACCATCATGGAAGTTGTCAATTCAGAGGGTATAACAGTCGTTGATGACAAAGAAGAGTTGTTCATCCTCACTGAAGTCATGAATGAGGAGCAGCCAAACCTATCACTTTGTCTGGTGGA
The DNA here is from genome assembly GCA_007407185.1 of Glycine tomentella. Taxonomy (NCBI): domain Eukaryota; kingdom Viridiplantae; phylum Streptophyta; class Magnoliopsida; order Fabales; family Fabaceae; genus Glycine; species Glycine tomentella. The sequence continues at coordinate 1,726,325 of PYAF01000449.1, forward strand.
CCAATTTTTGATAAAACGATCTATAGTGTGCTAATTCTGAAGGAGGAATCCTCTGAGAGGTGTAGTGATCTAGGAAATCGCGATCAGAATATTCCTCTTCCAATTTTTTCATCATCGTGATATGCAGTTTTTGGTCAAGGGAGAACCCTGGTCGTTTGACAAATAACTCCTGATCCTTAGCTCTTATCTGGAGAAAACCTTTCATTTGCTCCCTTTTAAATTTCTCGCAAAATTTTATTAATATTAAGGCATCTCGACCTGAAAAGCCTTGTTAGCGTCTCACAGGCTTTAATGGTTTTCCTAAAAGACAAAGAAGAAAAAATTCTTGGGACCTCCTAAAGAATCTTTCTCGTGATAATACTCTCTCGTGGTGCATTATGGAGGATTTTAACAACCTTCTAGCGCATGCTGGAAAAAAGGGGCTTTGCTGACCACCCAAATTCGCTCATTAATGGCTTTAGAAATGTTGTTGTTGATTCTAGATTAAAATACTTTCCCTTAACAGGTTATCCTTTCACCTGGACCAAGAGTAAAGATTCTCCTAATGAGGGTTAGAAAAAACTAGACCTTGCTTTTGTCACACAAGAATGGGCCAAATTTTTTTAAGTTCTTGTCTCCTAAATGGTATCTCTTGTCGCTAGCTCTTACCATTTTCCCATATTTTGAAGATAGATCAAGCATCTCGAAAACCAAAAGCTAGAAGATTCCAGTTTGAGCATACTTGGCTAGAAGAGCCCGAGCTACCCACAATTTTCCAATAAGCCTTGGGTAATTGAGCCATAGATTATATCCTTGGTACATACTTGCACAAATGATTTGCATATATGGGGAAGGCACATAAATTCTAGATTCAAAGATGAGATCAAATCTTGTAAAGAGCAACTAGAGCTATGTCGTAACAACCACGATCTAGCATCTATCTCGCGCTTCCTAGAGTTGCAAAACCAGTTGAATAATCTCTTGGATCATGAGGAAAATTTTTGGAAGCAAAGGTCCAAATCCTTTTGGCTTCGTGATAAGGACTCAAATTCCATGTTTTTTTCATGTAGCTACTAGTGCGAGGAAGCAGCGTAACGTTGTAGCCCATTTAAATGATATGGACAGTGGTGTTGTAGAATCATGACACTTAGCTATGGTATTGCCTTTAAATATTTCAGGAATCTCTATACAAGTGGAGATCCTATTGTTAGTTGCACTATTAATCACGTGGACATCAAGATCACTGCAGAAGACAAGAATGTTCTTATATCTCCTTTCAGCAAAGTTGAGTTTCGCCAAGCTTTCTTCCAAATGCACAATGACAAGTCCCCTAGCCCAATGGCTTTAATCCAGCTTTTTATAAACATTTTTGGGATTTAATTGGAGATGACATCTTTATGGCAACAACTTCTTGCCTTAATGTAGGTGAATTCCCTCCTCCCTTGAAAAACACTAATATTGTTCTCATACTGAAAAAGGATAATCCTTTATCTATGCTTGATCTGAGACCTATATCTTTATGCAATGTTTTGTATATAATTATATCAAAAGTCCTTGCAAATAGGCTCAAAACTTTGCTCCCTAAATGCATTTCTAGTGAGCAATCATCATTTGTAGAGGGGTAGTCCATCTTAGATAATGTACTCATTGCTATAGAAACTATCCACCACATGAAGCGCAAGGTAAAAGGTAAAGTTGGTGAATTTTCTCTAAAGGTCGACATAAGCAAGGCGTTTGATAAAGTAGAATGGGAATATTTATTTGCTTGATTGTTGGAAATGGGTTTTGACACTAAGTGGATAAGTTGGATAAGATTGTGCATAGAGACTATTGATTTTAATGTTATGATTAATGGAGACATTGTTGGTCCTATTCTCCCTAGAAGAAGTCTGAGGCATGGAGATCCATTATCACCTTATCTCTTTATTATGTACATGGAAGGTCCCATAGTGCTCTTGCAGAAACCATAAGGAAAAGGTGGCATCCATGGTATCAAAGTGTGCAAAGGAAAACCCATCCTCTCATACTTATTATTTGTTGACGATTGTTTCCTCTTTTGCAGGGCTATTGATAAGAATATTGAAGTCCTTTAAAACATTCTGACCTCTTTTGAGAAATCCTATGGCCTTGTGATCAACTTCCAGAAGTCTGAGATCTTCTTGAGTAAGAACACCCCTAGCAATGTCAAGGATAATATTTCCAGTCCCTTAGGTGTTTCTGAATGCTTAGGAATTGGAAAATATTTGGGTATGCCCTCCATGATTGGGAAGAAAAGAAAGCTATATTCAACTATATAAGGGACAAAATTTGGAAGAAGATAAATCATTGGTCAGACAAAGATCTTTCCAAGGTGAGAAGGGAAATTCTCATTAAGACTATGTCTCAAGCTATTCCATCCTATTGCATGAGTACTTTCCTTTTACCTTCTACTCTAGAGGAGGAGACTCAAAGAATGTTAAACTCTTTTTGATGGGGTTCAAACAATAATTTAGGAAGAGGAATTAATTGTCTCAGTTGGGACAAACTAACTATGGGAAAAGTGCATGGTGGCATGGGATTATGCCATCTTTACGACTTTAACTTAGCCATGTTAGGAAAACAAGGTTGGAAATTTATTTTCGACCAAGATGCTATTGTTACAAGGGTTTTCAAAGCTAAATATTTTCCTAGCTAGAGTGAACTTTTACAATCTAGTTTGGGTCACAATGTGAGCTTTACATGGCGAAGCATCTATCCTTCAGAGGCGATGGTCAAGCAAGGCATTAGATGGTGTATTGGGAATGGGAACAACATTAACGTTTGTAAAGACCCATGGTTATGAGGAAGTGATAGTCTTTTCGTTCAACGTGAACCACTAGAAGGATTCGAGGACATGCGTGTTTGTGAACTTATAGACATTATATCGAATTCTTGGAGGAATGATATTGTCCAAGATATTTTTAATGAGATGAACAACCAACTTATTTTAGCTATGCCAATCCACTCCATTGAGCATGAGGACACAATCATATGGAAAGCTAGCAAAGATGGTAAATATTATGTCAAATCTGCCTATTTTCTTGATATGGAAAACCTTGTTGACTATGCTAGTTTACGGGTACCAAGAGATTGAAATCTTAATACTCCTCAAAAAGATAAAAAAAAATTCTTTGGAGGATACTGAGAAATTTTCTTCCCTCAAGAGGAAGGCTTGGTACAAAGGGTGTCCAATGTCCTATTATATGCCCTTTGTGCAGCTCAAATCCCGAGTCTAAATGGCTTGTCTTCTTTGGCTACACCCATGCACGTGAGGTTTTTGGTCTATTTCTAGATGTTGGAGCACCATCCAACAATCTTCTCTTTGCTCAAGTACCTAAGTCCAACCCAACAAATGAATTCTATTGCTACAATGTGGTGCCTTTACCGATGTAGAAACGACAACGTGTGGGATGATGTGCAAAAGCCAATTCAATTGCCATGTCCTACAATGCTGCCAGGGATTATATCCACCATTGAAGGGCTGCTCGGATCAAGCCCCAAGACCATTGCATTCAACTGACAGCACCAAATGATAGTGCTTCATCACGATGGTCAAAGCCTGGAGCGGGTTGATGAAATGCAACATTGAGGCATCTTTGTTTGTGGACTCGTACAAGTTTGGTACTACAACATGCATTCGAAATGATCATGGAGAGTTCATCACTGCTAAAAGCTCTATCCATATAGGTCACCCTCCTATCCAAGAGGTGGAAACTACTGCTCTTATGGAAGCCATCAACTGGGTTCACACCTCATCCGAGGGGTTGGAAATGATTCAACTAAAGCCCCTTTTCCTGAGTGAGTGAGTTAACCTTCCTCAATGAGTCACGAGCGAACTTGACTGCAAGCAAGTTTTGGATAACATGAAATGCTTTTCAACAAATGTCACTGAGTTTGGGTGTATTTTATCTTTATGTAAACATAAAGTCTGTCTTATAAACAACTCTTCATCGAGTTTAGTCTGTAGACAAGCCAATCTAGCTAGTCGCTCGCTCGTTAGCTCGGGCATCTAGTTTCTTTGCTAGTCCACATTTCTTTCATAACATTCCTAATTGTATTAGTTTTGTTATATTTAATGAAATGAGATGAGTATCTTGCAGCAAAAAAAATATCATCATTAAGTGAGGTTCAAGTAAACAAAAAAAAAAAAATTCTTATCTATATTGTATAGATATGATAAAATGCATACTTTTGTGAAAGTGGGGGAAAAGGGGAAGGAAAAATAATTTGTAAAACTAACATGTGATGGATAAGGTCCACACAATTTCTCGATTGTGTCCTTGCTTTTATAGAAATAAAAACACTGTTGTTTTTTCATATTCAAAGACTTGGGAGATTTACAAATTATATATTATTCCCAACACCATCAGCTTTACTCTTTTTCATGCCTTACAGCATATAAAGGTACTTCTTCTATATTTTTCACGTCATTGTTCAATGTAAAAAGTCTTCATTAACAGTTTAATTTAATGTTAAATTAATTTTTAATGTAGGCTTTAATTTATCTAACAAAAAATAATTTTTTTATATAATTTTGCAGATTTATATTAATGGTAATCAACTATTTTTGTAAATTTAACTATAGCGGGATTTATATTAATAGTAATAAACTTGAGTCTAGATTATTATAGCTTAAAAATTGTTAATAAATTTTAATTTTCCATTCTGCTTAGGGCATATGGCTTTGTGAGCATCGGGATTATCCTACACCGCGTACAGTTGTTGTCACTCTTAATGGAATATGATGATCGAGTAGCTCACGGCTATTTGCTTTACTTCATCTTCATATTATCAATAACACTTTTGCTCTAGAATATATGGATATAATCTGTAAACTATTGTATTTTTTTGTTAATTAGGTGAAGTTTGAATACCTTGCTGGGAACGCAACTCTAAAATCTTTTGATCATTTAAATATTCGAAATAATCGTTATTCATTTGACCTGATTATAAAAGATGTTTCATATAGTTTCTCCAGAAATTGGAATGCATAAGTTAATTTTAACTTTAGAATAAGCTTTGTTAATTGTTTTTCTAATGTAAGTACTTGTGAAGAAGTTTATTGAACAGAACCTTAATTATCTCAAGAAATGATCTTGTATAGCTATTCATTGAGTACATGTTTTCATATGAAGGACTAAGGTTTCGAAGTTGTTAGTAATGCTATTAGCATCTAACATTTTGAAGATAAAATATGCTCTCCAATCTTCTTTGAGAAGGAGCTTCAAGGCACCAAACCTTCTATTGTGCCGTTGGAGTAGAACGACAAACTCATCTTTGCCCAAGGTCCTTTGCTTGATTTTTTTGGTAATAGACATCTGGTGGGCCAACTAATCAACCTCCTTATACTAGGCTCAAATTATTTTGTATTCATACTTTCTCGTGCACAATTCAAGCCACAATGGACAAAGGATCATTGGGACTTGGGAGGGTGCCACTAAGAGTAATTCGTTACTTGAAAAATAATCCCAACCAAGGGATCTCGAGGCATTTGTATAAACTTATCCAGAAATACTTTTAAGTGAAGAAAATAAAAAAAATAAAATAAAATAAATTTTTAATAAGTTAAAATTAGCTAATCAAATAATTTTAATTTATGGAGAATTTCATTTAATTTTTATTTTTATTTTTTTTCTCCTAATAATATTTCCGGAAAAAGTTATGCAAACACGCCCTTAGTTAGTATGCTGAGATAGCAACTTGCAACTCTCCGGTTGGTATGATCTAGATTGAGTTTGCTGCCCTTTGACCAGAGGTTCTTTAACTAGGTGATTGGTGTTCTTTGGTTAGCTCTTCGATTTCTTTGAGGACTCAAATGTATCACACAGTGTCTAAATCCTCAACTGAAGTGGATTACTGTCATATGGCAGTCACAACAACTTATTGTGAAGTAAAATGATTGAAAGGTATTTTATCCAAATCCAACCTTGGCATCAACCCATGTATAGTTGTATGTGACAATTTGGAAGCCCTTACACATGGCCAAAATCCTTGTTTTCCATAAATGAACAAAGCACATTAAAGTGGATTGCCACACAGATAAACCATTAAACTAGCCTGTCTCTATTTGCATACAGACATCTTTACAAATGCATTAGGCAAGCCACAATTTGATTACTTCCTAAATAAGTTAGGCATTAGAAATCTCCATAAATCAACTTAAAAAGTGTTATTAAGCTATGTTAAGTTAGCTTGTAGTCAAGTATGATAGCTGTCATGTTATCACTATAATATTAGAACTGATAGGACAATTATCAGATTGTTTATATAATTGAACGTACACATGGTAGAATAGTTATTCTTAGAATATTATTAGGCATACATTTAGAAGTAATTGAAGGAAGTAACAAAGTGTGTTCTTCTGTATATATGCTGTTGAAACCAATGAACAAAACATATGAGCAGATATCTGTTTATAGATTGACCCAAATGCCCCTTAAGTGAGGTTCTTGTATGTTGTATCTAAATCAAACTTGTTCTTTTGATGTACAAGGCTCCTATAATGATTAGAGTATATTAACATATTCCTCTGTATAAACTGATAATGTTATCCTTTTGGCTTGAGGCAACAAAAGCCCACCATAGACCGTGACGTCCCAAAAAATAAATAAATATATTTATTATAAAAATATATATTTAACAATATTAGAAAACATATATATAATTTAGATAAGATAGGATATTTGTTTTATCTTCTACTTTAAAAATATTAATTTTATCTTATATTTAGATAAAATAAGATACAACCAAAAATATGTTTTGTGGGAATGTGTGTGAGAGAGAGTAGGATATGTTGTGTGAATGTCCAGAGGCTTAGTCTTCAATTAAGAGGTGAGTAAAACACTGTTTTCTTTTAAATCCTTCATGGTATATTTATTGAGGGATTTTATTTGGGATTTTTAATCTTAATAAAAGAAATTTGGGAATTATTATTGGGTGCAAGAAGTTAGTTTAATTATTAGTTGTTTGGCATGCAATATATTGTTAACCATGAGTTACAGTTAGTATTATTAATATTATTATTAAAAATAAAGTTGTTATTATTGTACATTTAATGAAGTTTATGATTTATAATTATATGATTGAAATTGAGATAACTTCTTTGAGAAAGGAGTATATCTCCACACAAGATTGAGTTAGTGCTCCACATGATTGACATTGAGATAATTTCTTCTAGGAAGAAATATATCTCCATATGAGATTGAGCTAGTGCTCAACATGATTGAGATAGAAGTAACTTCTTTGAGAAAGGAGTATATCTTTACATGAGATTGAGTTTAAGATCCAAATGATTGAGATTGAGGTAACTTTTTCGAGGAAAAATTATATCCCTACATGAGATTGAGCTAGTGTTCAACGTGATGGAGATTGAGGTAACTTCTCCAAGGAATTAATATATTTCCACATGAAATTGAGCTAGTGCTTCACATTATTGAGGTTGAGGTAACTTTCTCAAGGAAGAAATATATCTCCATATGAGATTGAACTGGTGCTCCACATGATTGAGATTGAGGTAACTTCTTCGAGAATGGAGTTGTACCATATGGTCCGAGAAGCTTGGCCTATACTCGTATCGTGGTGGCCCTCGACTCCCCATGACAACTGAAGCAGTTAGTCGGCATGACCGACATGGTCCCTCGAGCAGTTAGTTGGTATGGCCTAACGTAGCCCCTTGAAAAGCGCAACTCCCACAAAGTCGAACATGTATATATAGACCCAAAGACAAGACTATCAGTTATGTTTTAATCATTTCATACATAGATACATAAACACCTTAGAGCACCATTGACTTGTTAGTCGGAGTCCCTTTTGCATGTACCTACCCCCACTTCAACGTATAAGATCGGAGATTTGTTGAGAATGAGGAGAACCAAGCAACTCATTTGGAGCTCGTCAAAACTCAATAGGAACAGGAGTATATCTCCACATGAGATTGAGTTGATGCTCCATATGATTGGTTTTATGCCCATAAGAGATTGAGGTAACTTCTTCTAGGAAGGAGTATATCGCCACACAACGATGAATGCTATAGAATATAGTGTTTTGTAGATTGATTGTGATATTATCATTGTTAAATGAAAAATGTGTGAGACGACATTAAACTATCTTATTATGAGAAAATTATTATTTTCAAATATTCATGTTATCACTAATGTTATTATTGAAGATTGCTAGTATCATGGTTGATTTTTCTAGTTGCCGCACATGTTGAGAATAACACTGTTTGCGAATTATTTTTTATAATTGAGTGTTTTATTCACTGAGATTAAATATCTTATTAGCTAATGTTGTTTTCAGTGCATGAAGACGAAATCATTGAGAATAATAAGGCTTGAAGAATTATTTTTTCATTCATTTAGTTTAATTTTGGATTGGCTAGAATTTATAAGAATAAATAATCGTTTGTAGTTGAATAGATTTTATTGTTATTTAGAATAATCCTTAGCAGTCATGCGAGTTTTGGATTCATAATTCAGTTAATAAACAAATGAATTATATTGGATATTCTAATATATCTAAAGTGTTGTTTTAAACCTTTTTAGCTTTTGAAATTTAATCTTTAACGAATTTTATAAATAATTTATTATTGTAACGAATTACATTACATAGAAATCCACACATACTTTTATTGTTGTTCTAAACTCACCCAACTTGTTGAAATATATACCTTATATCAGTGTCATTGAATGCTTATATTGTCCATTTTCCGGGTTAACCCGTAAAAAAATATATACCTTATATTGTTGAAATATGTCCGTGTCATTGAATGCTTATGTTGTTCACATACTTTTTTGTATTAGTAAACGTTTCTAAACTAATTTTAGATACTTCAATTTTAAATAATTAAGGAATGGTAACTAAGTCCAAGGTGAATTGTGAAGGCATTAAGAAAAAGAGGTAGTAAAAAACAGAAATAGCATGCATGGTATGTAGAACAGTTTCAATATTATATATATTCATGGAAGACACTGTTCATGTTTTCCCAGCTAATTAAGGAACTTTAGTTGGCTTGAAAGTGACTTTTCTTTACAAATTTCCAAGACTATATGGTCTTGTCTAATTGTCTAATTAATATGCCACATGGATGCTCACACACGTCATAGAAAAGTCTTGCGCTGTATTTCAAAAAGAAGTATATGTTTCAGCTTGTACTCATTGAATTCAAATCATATATGACTGATTGATAATTTGATACGCAAATCATTTTATATAAGTTGATTGCAAATATTTTATTCTGTTAATTATCATGTCTATCAACAAGTACGAGGATAGAAATGAAACTATGAGAATCAGAATAACATCTTAAACATTTGTGAATAAATACTCTTGGACATTTCAAATTGTAAAAGAAAAAGGATGGGATTTGATTAGAAGAAAAAGTTTTGATTTCCTCCCCGCTTTAGAAAATTAAGTTCATCTTATTCAACAACTTTCTTTACCTCGAACTGATAGATTTTGTAATCAGCACCTCGAACTGATAGATAGTTAGCTTCTTATCATAATTAAGCTTTCAAAATCTTTGTAACAAGATTGTTATTATTTTCGTCTAATTGGATTTTTTATTTTTATTTTTTAAAAACTAAAGCCTCAATAATAACGGGGTTTTATATATATGAAAAAAGTATTACACCACATTTGAAAGACATAACTTCACCATTTCTGCCATCATTGTAAGCAGGCCAATCATTTACGTAGCCACCAATGTTCCAAGGCAAGAGGATGGGATTAATATATTATATGATGATTAATGATGTTAGAACTTTTAGCCTTTGAGCATGTTCATGCCTTTTGGTGCCTCCACTTGTCTCTATGTGGCATGCTTATAGAACTGCATCGTGACAAAAGATTTTTGTTTCGTGGATTTATAAAAATACTAACAAAAAGATGTCTTTTTTTTTTTTTTTGACTAAAAGATTGTTAATTGATACACTGTATACCAAAACCACCAAATCATTATCAAGCATCAAAAGTAATCATTGATTCTCCATCCGTCTATTATACATAAAGAAATTTAACTCTGAGAAGTTCAAGTTCGAACTATTAATTTTTGTAGTTTTATAATTATATAAGAACGTGTGATATCACATAAGGAGAAAGATTATCCCAACAGATGAGATAAACTACTTTGTTTATCATCACAAGACTTTTCTTAGTGCTAATGATAAACAGATGATAACATCTTTCTAAGTGCTTGCAGTGAATAAATTATATAGATCATATAGTACTGTATCAAATATATAACAAATAATTTATTACATTGAACATAATAATTAGTATAGTATGAGCAATATTTATGCTAAAACTTCAATTTCTATTGAATAAAAATTACACTAACGAATATTATTATAATGCCGAATATGTTTTTTTTATTATATTAAAGGTTTAAATACATTTTTTTACCTATAATTTAGCATTTGTTTCCATTTTCTTGTAATTTTTTTTCATTTTAATCTTTATAAAATGCATTTGTTTTATTTTTTTTCTTAAACCACTTTAGATTAGGGGTGCTCACATGTTGGATCAGATTTGACTAAACTCATTATTCAACTTAATCAAAATTTCATGGGACACGTGTTGGTTTGGGTTTGTGCAATTTTTTTTGTACAAATCCAACCCGACATAAGTGAGTTTGGTCGACTTAGGTTAATTGAGTTTGCAAATTTAAAAAATATTTTTTATTTTGTATTTTAAAACAATAATTTATTTTGTCTAAAGTTTTGTAAATATATAATGACTAAATGTACTAAAAAGATCAAATTATAACATTATTTGATTAATAGAATTATTGATTTTAATGCTAATACAATATTTTTATTTTAGAATAGAAATAAAGTATTATATTAATATGAGAAAACATGAACAAAATCAAGAAAAAGATAAAAACAATAACTTGAAAAAGAAAAAAATCATAGGTAATTTAATTTAATAAATTATGTGAGCTAAAAATTAATATATTTGTATTTAATAATTAATTTGTTGATAATAATAAATTTAATAATATGGTATGTGTTGAGTTAAATTTTAAAAAATAAATTATATTACCTAACTAGGTAGAGTTGGATCATAGATAAATTATTTTTTACTGTTCAAAATATTATCCAAAGAATTTGAAGAAGGAAAAACAAAATAAAATGAAACACATGTTACTTAGATCATTTGTTATAAAGCTAGGACTTAAAATGATGATGTTTGTCCAAAAATTAGCATTTAATCATGGTTTTTTTTTTTTTGAGAGATAATCATGGTGTCTTTGGAAAGTTGATAAGTGTAGATTTGGCTTTTCAAGAAATTTTTGCTTTGCGAGGCTGGAGGACTCGAATGCCGAGCATGAAAACGGTTCCATGTGCCTCTGTGCAGATCTAGTTGGAACTTTAAACGCATATGACAAACGGAAAACCAAACTAATATTGTTGAATGAATAAACTGTACCATATTTACTGTAGTGAAAATCGAAAAGAAACTATTTATACTAACATCGTGGAGTTAAAGATTCACACCGTATAATATAGGTTAAAATATTTTTTTTCTTCATACATATAAAAGTATTTAAAATCAGTTTCTATAATAGTACATTTTCAATCTCACAAAATTAAAATGTTATTATTTTTTAATCCTAAATTTAAGTTTGAGTAAATCTAAATTTATAATAATAATTTTTTATATTGGCTATAAAATTGATATAAAATATGACATTTTTTTATATTGATTATGTATATAGTGGGTATAAAAAAATAATGCATTTCAGTTTGAATATCCAAACTTTACTTCAAACAAAAAAATGAAATATTTTAATTTAGTGATGATAAAAAATATATTAAAAATTTTATTGAAATAAATTTCAAATAATTTTATATTTTAGATATTTATGAAGATTAAAATATATTTTTAACGTATAATATATATTAAAAGGGAAAACCACTTAAAAGAAGCATAAAATAGTACAGCCAGAAGAAACTAATCCATTGTGTGTGCTTGAAACGGTGGATGAACTCGAAGTTTATTTTAGTACAAAAACCCTTCATAAAAGTAGTTAACTAAAACACACTGCTTTGAGGGGACAAAATAAATAAACCTCCACTGTTATATAAAAAAAAAAGTCGAAGTTAATCTCACGTATAATTGAAAGAATTATAAGAGTGAATGCTAACTCTCATATTTTAATTTATAATGAAAGAGTAGATATTTCAAGCATAACCTAATAAAACACTAAAACTTTTTATACATTCACCATTGCAAGTACTTCAAGGGGTTTTATAAGTATTATCCTATTTTTAGAGTAGACAAGGAGAGAATAGTCATCATTAAATTTGAGTGAACTAAGATTGTAATATGTATACACTTTAAACAAGAAAACATATATTTACTTAGTCTATGTTAAAATTATACATAGGATGTATTTCTTTAAAGGTATCATGTATTAGAAATCACATTTAATATTATAACTAAGAATGCTATTCCTGAATATATTTAAAAATGTATTTGTTTACATTTTAATATTATTGAGAATATCTTTTAAAATTCAAATAATTTAAATAAAAAATAAACAAAAACGAAAGTTATTGACATTTTAAAAAACAACTTCTCTTATTTCATGAAAATATCACTTTTCCTCCCTTCTCTTGGAAACAAAACTGTAAGAAAATATATTAAAAATTAAAGTTACAACTTTTCTAAAAATCAATCATATATGAAAATAAATTTTTAAAGTTTGTAATAAATATGAAGATATTTCATTCCCATATTTACAATTATGGGAATCTACCTTTTAATCTGTAAAACAAATGTACTTATAAGAAACTATTATAATAATAAGTATATGAATTTTTCTTTTCACTTCTGTAATATAAAGGTATATTCAGAAAATCTTCCTAAAATGGGTGCCTTAGCAATATATTTTTGTTCAACAAAAAAAAAAGTTTTAAGATGAAGGTAGTTATTCTTTCGTCTGAAAATAATTGAGAGATAATAGAAAACCAACTTTTTCTCAGTTGAGCTTGTTTCTCATCATAAATATAAAATAGTTCACCAAAGCCACACTCTTAACTGGGCATAGTTAATTATACCCACTAATACAGATACAAGCTAGTTCGTTTTTTTTTCTTTATCGGCAGCTAGATCAGAATTTGATACGTAAATGAAGTTTCCCTCCAAATTAAAGTTCCTTTTTAATTCTAGAAAACATGGATATGAAATTTTGAAATTTGAAGTTAATACGCACAAAAGAGGGAAAAAAAGAAGCAAAAGATGTAAAGAGCTAAGTATTAAAGGTAAGCAAATTACACTACTAATTGAAGAACTAATGGAATAAGAACCTCTCACCTTTTAGTGGGGACTCAGATTACTATTCGACATAGTTCAATCGACAATTCGACATAGTTAACAACTTTATTACTATATTTGTCATAACATAGCTCCCTAATAATATTTTTACCTAATTCAAATCCTCTTAAGTTGGAGAAATTTGTTTATATTCTTGTTTTTAGGGATAATTTGTTTATATTCTTAAATCATTATAGTAAGCCTTGTCAAACAAAAACATTTTATAGTAAGCCATGTAACCATAAATTATGAGACAAATTTTAATTTGCAGTGTCAAATTAATATTAAATGAGTTTAATCACTGATAAAAATAATTTTTTATCATACTTCATTTATCAATAGATCGAATTTAAGTTAGTTAATTTCTATTTTTGTTAATGAATCGAAGGGTTAATAGAAAAAAAAAACTTTATATTATTAAGCAATAAATGAAGTAGGCTCATCATTATTTCCTAATGGAATCTGAAGCCTGAACAAGTGCAACTGACTGCTGAGAAATTTTAACACTGTAGAAACTTAATTAAGTGGCGCGACACAGTTCAACAGATGTAACATGTTTAGACCCCTTGTATGTTAAAAGTTGCAGATAAATATATTAAAATTCATGATAAAAGTACAATAATATATAGCAGTGTTTTCTATACCTTTTTAATAGAAAAAACATCGCTATACTTTTACTTAAACCGGATCAAAGTTCTTATATTTTCATATTCATGAATTTAATCACTAACTTAAAGAAAATATGTGAATCTGATCCTTATTTTAGGTGCTTTTATTTCCACATATATATAACCAATTAGCAATTGAATCCACACATTTTTTAGTGTTTGAAGACCAAATTCATGAATCATATTTCAGTAAAAATATATGAACTAAAAACATATTTATCTCAATTTTTTGATTTTTGATTTTTTAAGAATACTCAATAGCAATTGTTTTTGTTGGGGGATAGAAATATTTTGTCTTGTTCTTTAATGTGTCAGATCTGTTAGCTTCTGTTTCCATATATGTCTTCAAAAAAGGCACTGTCATTCCTTGTTTATACGAGACAGAGCATTCAATCGTAGCTAACAGACCCCAAAGTACACAACACATGCAATGCAGTTATTATTTTATCTTTTATACTAATATTTTCATTTTCATTCTCTCTCCCAATTTCACAAACAAACATCCCCTTTGATTCTCTCTTCCCTCTTCAAACCTTGCGTGTCTCTGTGTCCCTTTGCGTGTCTCTGCGTCTACAAGACAAACACACGGTGAGAGAGAACATAACAACACATATCACTCTCTTGTTTTCTCTCAAGTAAAAAAAATATATATATAGGAAAAAAAAGGTTATTTTCTCTGTTTCTGCTCTGCATGAAAGCAGAGTCCCCTGTTTTTGGTATTTATTGTAATGAAGTATATTAGGAGCAACAGCTTGAAGAGGCTCTTCTCGTTCGGGAGACGCGGGTTTGGCGAAGAAAACGACGTGAGATTGGTGGTTTATCCTTGTGAAGAGCACCCTCCAAGACCCTCTTGGAAATGCTTCTCTTATGAAGAGTTGTTTGATGCCACCAATGGCTTTAGCTCAGGTACTTACAGTTAGTCTCATCACTGAAGGTTTTAAATTGCAGTCGCGAAATTGTGAACATTTAAGACCATTTTACGGTCTCAGAAACTCCAAAAACCTCGACCTAATGAGAACAGTTTTCAGTCATTCTTTTGGTTTGTTTTTTTTTTTTTTTTTTTTTTATTAGCAAATGTTAGCTGTTAATTGTAAGTTTTTTGTTAGCGGGGAATCAAACCCTCGACCTTCCCTCTCTCCTTTCTTCTTTTACCATCAAATCAATCTTATAACTCCTCTATATTTTGTTTGATATAGTACTAAGTTTCCTTGTTTATGATTTTTTTTTCTTGTGTAGAGAATGTGATTGGGAAAGGAGGGTATGCAGAGGTTTATAAGGGAATATTGAATGATGGTGAGGAAGTTGCGGTGAAGAGGCTCACAAGAACTTCAAGGGATGAGAGAAAGGAGAAGGAGTTTCTGTTAGAGATTGGCACAATTGGTCACGTGCGCCATTCCAACGTGTTGCCTCTTCTAGGGTGTTGCATTGATAATGGACTTTACCTCGTTTTTGAGCTATCCACCGTTGGTTCTGTTGATTCTCTTATTCATGGTACATAAATAAAACCTAACAAAAAAAAAAAAAAAAAAGTCTTTTCTAAAATTGTATTTTGGGCTGCAAAATTTGTTACTACATGGTATTGGTATGCAGAAAAGAGAAGAAAAAAAATAAAGGGTCTTAATAATTGGTGTGTGAATGTTCCTTGTAGATGAGCACTTGCCTCCTTTGGATTGGAAAACAAGGTATAAGATAGCTGTTGGGACTGCACGTGGCCTTCACTACTTGCACAAAGGCTGCAAGAGGAGGATCATTCATAGGGACATCAAGGCCTCAAACATTTTGTTGACAGCAGATTTTGAACCGAAGGTTCTTTAAACTTGTACTCTACTTTTGTGTTTTAGTTGAATCTGTTTATCAACAATAGGGATCTTGATGGGTTTTTTTATTTTATTTTATTTAATTGTGGCAGATATCTGATTTTGGACTAGCAAGGTGGCTTCCATCTCAGTGGACTCACCATTCAATAGCTCCAATAGAAGGGACATTTGGGTACCCTTCTTTTCCAGTTTCCTTCAGTGGTTTCTAATTTGCTATGATACCAATACTAGCGTGTTTGATTTCATGTTTCGGATGTGATTTTTAAAAGCTAATAGCTATATCTGCTATGTCCCAAATGTGATTTCCTCATTCTCAACGAGTTTCCAAATAAGTTAGTAGTAGTATATTGAAGTATAATTTAAAATGGGAAAATGTTATATTTTTTGAGTAATGATACACAAATATTTCATTATTTTAAACACTCCATTATTATCTCTTATTTATCTTTATCTCTCTCTTCCTATCATATCATAAACCCTATCATACTTATATATTTTACTCTCTTTGGTGTTGCAAGGGGTTTGGGGTGTCCATTAAAATTTTTTCATACTTTTTTGTAGGCATTTGGCACCTGAGTACTACTTGCATGGAGTTGTGGATGAGAAGACTGATGTATTTGCCTTTGGTGTGTTCTTGCTTGAAGTCATCTCTGGGAGGAAACCAGTGGATGGGTCTCACCAAAGCTTGCACAGCTGGGTAGTACCCCCCACCATTGACGTTGAAACTTTTGTTATTTTAAGTGCTTAATTCTAATTGCCTTGTTTCGTGGGAAATCCTATATTAGGTTTGGTCTAGAATCTAGAATTAGGCTAGACTAATGGTGACTTTAGTGTTACATTGATTAGTTTTTTTTATGGTTTTTGGGGAAAATTATGTGTTATTTATGACTTCACAGGCTAAACCAATACTAAACAAAGGGGAGATAGAAAAGCTGGTAGATCCAAGGCTTGAAGGGGCTTATGATCTGACACAGTTTAATAGACTAGCCTTTGCTGCCTCCCTGTGCATTCGGGCATCTGCAACTTGCAGACCTACCATGAGTGAGGTAGCTCAAATACATTTGTTGCTCAACTTTGGTGTTACTTTCCTGCCTTATGTATATTTATGAGTTTAATTTTGATATATTATCGATATAATATTTTTATAGTGTCAATTAATTAGAATGATTTTTAAAATAGTTATTACAAAAAGTGAATAATTTTTAATGGATTAAATTGTCTTCTTTATTCCTTGTAAATAAGACAATGTTGGTATTTAGTTCCTAAAAAATAAATTCTCTCCTTTTGTCTCCTCATTTACGGAAATGTATTAGATGTGATCTTAGTTCTTCACAAAAAAATTCCTGTCTTTTTATTTCGTCATTTATGGACATAAAGATCACATATGACTCATTTTCTTAAATGAAAGATCAAAACAAGACAATTTGTTTTTTACAGGACTACAAACACATTTTTAATGATTTTTTAACTATACGATAATTTATGTTAAATATATAAAAGACGTTTACATCGTTAGTGTATTATAATTTATTTATTTGGTTAGAATTGGATTATTTTTGTCTTTAAGCATAGGGAATAGCCCAAGAAAATATAGAGATTTAGCCCTGATTCTCAGTTTTAAGATTACTAATGTGACAATTGCTAGTGGCTAAGGCAGATTACATTTTAATATTGATTTCTTTTATTAGTCACTCTAATGTACGAGAGAATAATATATGATGTCTGAAAAACTGGTAAGTGGCAATTGTTGTTTATTACTTTTGTGTTCTGTTGAAACTAATCACTTTCTTTGTTTTGTTCATCAGACTAGTATAGTAACAGGTGTAACCACCACGGCATTGCACAAGTAACACTATTTAATGTTTATAAAATTATACTGTCACTATATACTATTTCTTCTTAAGTATCTGCGCTTGCTATGCTGGTCCCCCGTCCTTTTCTTAATCCCGTTGTACAGCAAAATTTATCTATGCTAGACCCCTAAAGAGTAAAGCCTCACTCTGCAAAACTTTGAAGTTTTAATACTTACAAGCAAAAAACAACAGATATGTATGCTATATAGCAGCTTACTATCTTACATATACATTAATTTCGGGGAAATAATTTTGTGACTATAAATGTGAATATTATTTTTGGACGGAAAGATGGCTCATTGCAAACTCTAAATGAGATTTTTTGGCAGTAAGGAATCTTTGTAAAAAAATGCTTCTTTGGATGACCATTCTCTAAGTCAGATATGTGTTGTAAGAACTTGGATTCATTCCAATTTTTCAATTGCTATTGGCAGCCTATTGTTATTTCATGTTATGTAAAATGTCTTAGGCACCTATTTTGTGACTATCCTTAAGATTGTAGAAAATTACAAATAAACGTGGCTAATGCAGTCGCAACTGTGGTTATAATGCGGCCACAATTACAGTTGTGGATTTAAAACCTGTCCTGATTGTGATGTATACCTTTATTCAACATAGAACTCATTTATATACCGTGTGCTACATTGTATGCATAGTTTATATGCATACAGTTTCTCCTAGTTAATCTTCATATTTTGATAATCTAATTAAATTTATTTTTGTGTGACAGGTATTGGAGGTAATGGAGGAGTGGGAGATGGATAAAGGGAAGTGGGAAATGCCAGAGGAAGAAGAGCAAGTGGAGGAATTATTGGGTTTTGACGATCTGGAATATGCATATGACAGTTCCTTTTCAATGTCACTACCTGACTCTGTGGGAAGTACTTAGGGTTAAGGAGTTAGGGACAACTTTCAACTACTTGTACATATGCATATTGTTACATAAATATAAAAAGGTGCAGATAAGCCTCCTGTGGCTGCTCTGTTTAATCAAACAATATAACTTAGTGTTTCCTTTTGTATTTTTGTGGATCTAAAATATTTATTAAAGTTGAACTCAGTTACTTCGGCAAATTGCATGGCTTAATTTTGACCTTACACGTTTTGCCTTGTTAGTACTTTACTAATTTATATAATGATAATACAATTATACAAAGAAAAGAAAGTTCAGATGCAGACGAACATGACATAGCAAGGTCGTTTTCATGCAGTGATAATTCACTGAAAAATCAACCAAGTAACGTGAAATAAGGCAGAGATAATTGGGTTCGTTGATATATTTTAGTTTGAGTGGATAAGGGCACTGAATACTTGGACGAATTGGTATCGAGTGCCATATAAAATTAAAGTATGACTACAATAATTAAGTAATTAAACCAAAAGATAACAATATTGAATGCGTATTCAAAAGTTATACTATTATTTATGCAATATACCTTTAAACTTTTTCTTGTAATTTCTTTTTGTCAAATCTATTTTATCCTATAATTATACAAACATGATATAAAAATATAATTTCTCTACATACAACATTTATCCTATGGTGAGTTCCATTCAATAAATTAAGGTGGAGAAGAAATGGCCAATTCAATAAATAGACAACTCAACCTTCAAGTTTTGAATATAGTGTATGTGGAGCAATCCATATGCTGACTGACCCAGCCACACCGGCAATTCCTAACGTATTTATGTTTTACTTTTTTTTAATAAAAAAACAAGTTTATTTTGGGAGTGGGAGGAAGAGGGTTGACCTTTTATACAACAGTAAATAAAAGTCAAACCTATTTTATTTTATTTTATTTTTGTTTATTTTATTTCTATATATTGTTTTCAATGTTGTTCGATCTTAACATCATGATTTTTTTATTTGTAAGAATTAAATATATATATATATAAGGAATTTTACAATATATTCATTCAGCTCAATAACTGAGAGCTAGAATCCTTGATATTAAAATTTTGTAATTAATATTTACTACTAAGCTCTTGATAATTTTAAAAAATTGTTGACGGTCTTAAGATCCATTGCCATAGTAGGAATTCTTGTAATGCTTCAAAAAGTAGACAAATAAAAACAAGCAAAGCTGGAAAAACAAGCAAAGCTGGAAGCTCATAAAAGGTTAGGTAGTTTGGCCTAGTACAGCAACACATTCCAATGAAACCCACAAAAGGTAATAAATATTATGCAATAAATTAAACTGGTCCATCCAATGACAGAATGCATACAAGGTATATAAATTATATCACACTCAGGAACAAAGATTCTGTTCTAAGATTATATTGCTTCGGTATAATTATCTACGCAACTAATAATTACAAAAAAATATCAATTAATTAATAGCTTCAATATTTTTCAAGAGCTTATGAATATAAATTATTTCATATTATTTTTCTTATAAAATATAAGTACATTCTCTTCTACTTTACAGTCGGATTAAGATCGAACTCGTTTGCTTCAGTTTTTCATGAAAAAATATTTTATTTTAATTCTTTTAAATATTATATTTATTTAGACTTTTGAAAAAAAGTAGAATTAGAAAAATATTTCTTCTTAATGTTTTGAGTAACACCTAAAGAATAATTATAATTATAATTAACTCTTAATTAAATGTAAATTATATTTTACATGTTATATATTTTAAAATATTTTTATAAAAAAACTTAAACAAATGGTAAACAAACTATAACAATACCAAATCGTTTATGGGGGAAAGAAAGAAGAAATGGAACTTACTTTTCTCACAATTCACTGCCTATATTTATATTCAAATAATAATAAAAATAAAGGAGTGGCAGTAGATGAACCATAGACATTTTGGACAGCAAAGATAGCTTCAAAGTAGATTTGATTAATATATGTTTCATACATAATGTGGTGGTTGAACTTGCCCCAACAGGCCTCTAATTTGTTTAGGAAGTTAGAGAATCTTAAACAAAATGGCAACGTAAACCTTAGTTTGGTTTAAAATAATAGTATGGAACTGAAGGTTGTTTAATTAACTTAAAAAAAAAACAAAAACAGACTATAGGAGGTTATAATGATGCAAACGAATGATAAATATTCGTATTGTTTAGGGTGAGCGATTGAGATACTGAATGTTTTATTGTAGTTGATACTGGCATAAAAGATACATTTTCTTTTTAAGAAGGAAAACAAATTAAAATCATTGTCTGCTAAATCATTTTGTTTTATCATCACAATCTCAAGCTCTTGAAATAAGTGTAAGGAGTTTATAGTAACATGCTTCGAAAGTTGAACACTGCATCTACCAAAATAGTGGTTACGTGTTTGGTTATAGAATTTCTTAAGTATGTACGTTGTATTTGGTCACGGTTCTGAGAATATTCTAAAATGAATTTGTGAATTGAGAAACCAATATACATATAGTAGTAGTTTCTAAAGGGTAATTTTATCATCTAGTGCCAACAAATAACACAAGGACTTTCTTGTGATGTTTATTATTGCTCCAAGTGACAATTCTAAATGAAGACTTCAGAAGAAATCACAACCAATATGTTGTTGGTATAGGTGGATCTGATTTCAATATCTTAAATAAGATTTTAAGTTTAAATTTTGTGTATGAAAAAAAAAAGTTGAGAGCGTAAAATTCACTAGGATCTCCAGCAAATATTAATAATTATAATAAAATTATAAATACTTCACACATGATCTAAAAATAAAAATTTAAAGATTTCACATAAAAAATACAAAATAATAATAATATTAGAACATTATTGCACAGTTTGAGACCCATATCAAGCATGGAGCTTAAGATTTCATAATGCATTAAATAATTTAAAAATTAGAAATTAGCATTATATATTTTATTTAGTTCTTTTTCATCCTAAGACTTTTTTTTAGAATCCTAAGACATACTTTAATGTAGATAATTTTCATAAGTGTTTTTTGACAACGCATATGAATCATGCCCATATGTCCTAACTCTGAATATTGGTCGTTGCTATATACACCCTCTCTTTTCCTTTTCCTTCCCAAACTATCCCACAAAACATACTCCCCTTGTGTCTTTCTTCTCAATATTAATTTTTTTCAGAAAAGTATACACCCTCTCCTTTCGTATTAAGTCTTCCACGCCACTCAACCTCTAACAACCTATTCTAGCCTAAAAGCCATCGCCGATGAACTCGTTGAGGTAGAGACACCAAAACCCAGACTTTTTGTAAATCGATGACTCAATTTTAGGAGGGATTTTGTTTAAGTGATAGGTTGAGTTGATTATGTTGTTGCTCAAGCATCCAGGGAGATTTTGTGTTTCAAATAAGTATTAAATTTACATTATGTTGATTCCTTGACCCGTAGGTTGAGTCTCAACTTGTGGATAAGGATAATTAAGGATCCTTTGGTGAGTTGATGCTTTAGGAGGTTCATGAGTACAATCAGAGATGGTGCCTTCTCAACGTGGAAAACAGCCTAAGAGACTAATATCAAATGGTAATCAATAAAAGCTTAAGGGTTTCACTATTGGTACTACTACTTTTGCTAATAGTACCCCCACGTGGGTGTATTTAATCCATATTCCAAATCTGTCCCTTGAAAAATTGTACAAGTCGTGCAATTGAGATAAAAAAAAGTACAATGGAAGTATTTTTCCATTGTACAATTGTGTAACAAAATCGTATTTCTGTTGTGTATTTTTTTATCTCCCAATAGCACATCGGAAATAAGATTCCATTGTACACTTTTTGACCACCTCCAAATAATACAATAGAATCATGATTATGTTGTGTTATTTGATTTCACCCCAAATAACACAACATAAGTATGATTCTGTTGTGATTCTCAACCTATTATATAATGAAATTGTATTTTTTTTGTGTATAAAAAATATGAAAAAAAATGCAAGGACACTTACCTTTTGGGGCAAAGATGAAGAGAGCAAGAGGGAGAGTTGGAAAGGAAGGGGAAGATGGAGCTTTGAAAGGGAAAGGGAGAGAGACATGTGAGAGGGAAAGGGGAAAAGGTGGTGAGAAAAATTGGGAAAGAGGGAAAGAGAAGGGTGGGGGTGGAAAAAATGTGCAGAGGTTACTTTTATCTATTATTACTATTTTTCATAAATTAGTAGTGAAAATAATAAAAGTGGCAGTGGGAATATCAATTCCGAAGCTTAATATTATAGTAGCCAATACAAAGACAACCTAACATCATTCAAAGTCACAAATGTTGAAAAGTAGAAATGGATAATGTGTATATGACAGTATCAATCTCTTTTTTCTTTCATAAAAAAAATCAACCTAAACTTAATCTTTTTTATCATTAACCTAAACTTAATCTATGTGTATAATGTTGGGCTTGAATCTCAAGGTAAGTCCAGCCCAATAAGGAAAGACTGGAGTTCCTTATTTTAATAGGCCAGCAGTTACTTCTTTTAAGAAGTTGACGGTTAATTTGAAACCACAAGAGAAAAAAAGGAGAGGAGAAAGAAACCGTTAAAATTCGCATGTGGAAAAGGGTAATAACTGTCATCCTTCAATCTTCTCTGTCTCCTTGGTTAACCGTTGGATCTTGGTGAAACTTTCTATGAAGTTTCATGACTTACCAATATTAACATCTAACGATTGGTTTTGTGAATAAAGGCTTGTAGTATAACTGGAAATTCCAAAACCGAAGCGGTTATGAAACAGTTTTCTGAAGCGTGCAGATTTATTACGAGGGACGTTTCTCTCAAACTAACCGTTGGATCACATTAAAACTTTGAGGAGCGGTTACTAAGATCCGTTTCTATATTATGACCATTAGGATCATTCATTGAACTGTTAAAAGAGAGATTGTTTCAACTGAAAATAGAGGCTATCAGAATTTCTGCTCTGTTCTGTCTTGTTTTGGACAGTGATATTGAGAAAGTGTTATCTCTTTGCTCAACCATTGGATTGTCCTCAAATTTGATCAGTGTGTTCCTCTCTTTTAATAAGTCAATTTTACCGTTGTGATTGGTTAGTTGTTGTTTCTGGTGATAGAAATTAATTTCGTAGAAAAGCCCATTCTGTGTGTTTGTCTCTCGTGACGGTTTGGTACAACTTTTGTTAAAGTTGTCTGTTGATTGTAATGGTTGTTGGAACCATTTTGTAGTCTCACTTTATTGATAGTGAAGAATTTGGGTGGACTCCGAGATTGGTCCTGTAGTTTTTATTTCTCACATTGAGAAGGTTTTCCACGTTAAAAATTGTGTTGTGTTGCTTACATAATTATTATTTGTGTATAAAGTATTTACTTGTGCAAGACCATTCATAACAGGTCTTAGGGGAAATTGATTTCTTTTTCCCAACATATAAGTTACATCTTCAGCTGAAAGATTGAAATTACGAATTTCATATTCGTAAGAGTAATCGCAAGGAAACTGGAAGCTAGTCTCCTAGTGTGATCCAAAGCAAGACTGTTTGGGTGAGAAAGGGTATGCCCCCACATCAATTTAGAACAGTTCCACGAATTAATTAATTCCCTCAAGCTACATAAGCAACAAAGGTAGGTGTCTTTACATTGAATAGAAATAATGGTATCAACTAGAAGACGTAGATTTTATTTTTTGGCCCGTAAAAGAGGTAGAAATTATTAAGTACAAAGTCAGCCAAAAATTCTTCCTAAAAAAAAAAATGTCAGCCTCAAATTTTATCCCCTCGAAGACCATTACTTTGTTATCTTAAAAAAGATACATAAATAAATAAATAAGTAAACACAGTTGGGGAAATGATCTAAAAGACTTATTAAAATAATAGCAGAAATTTAAATAATGCTTAAGACGAAATGAAGGTGTGTCCATTTAAATATAGAATTGAATGTATTTATAATTTATTTTTTTTATATCATCTAATAAAAATTGTTACGTATAATAATATTATTAGTTTTTTTAAAATTTATATATAAGATGATTTCTAATTCATTGATAATGTAAGAATTTCTAGACTGATAATAAATTTTTTTTAATACATTTATATCTTCTCTCTTTAATATATATATATATATATATATATATATATATAATTTGTGGGTGATTACATATTATTTTCTCAAAATATACTACTTTTTTTTGTTTGAACTTTTGATAAAATGACTTAAAATTATATACTTCTAAATTTATTTAAAGATTTACGTTCAGATGGTTCGATAAATTTACAAGTAGTTCTATTGTCCTATTTAACAATTTTATTATAAAGCAAGTTTTCAAAAAAATTAAATTCAGGCTAAATTCCCAAATAAATAAATTTAACAGTTTACTCGTTGTATTTGTCATTCTAAACTCAAAAGTATAAAATATTAAAAAGAAGAAACTACTAGGGCCTTCCCTTGGCTTTTGAAGTTTTATGTCTTGTTTATTCTATGTTCTTCCTTTTGAAACGCATAGTGAAAGAAAATGGTTGAAAACATGGAGCGAAGTAGCTTTGACGTGTGGGAATGTGCTGTGCTACAGAAGCAGCACTGGTGATAGAATTGAAAGCCTCTTCATGGAGTCAAACATGTCGCATTGATAGTCCCTACAAGAACAGTCACTGTGGTCCATGATGTTTTCTTCATTTCTGAGTCACAAATAGGTGATCTGTGTGCATGATATTCTCTTGATTTCTGAGTCACAAATAGGTGATTTGTATATCACTTTCTCTGCACTTTTCCTTGGTTTACTACTACAAAAGTTATTTTCAAAGATGATTGTTTATCCCATATAAAAATGGTTGTATGATCGTCTTTGTATCGAGTATTGTCGAAAATCATTATTTTCTAAAACGATTATAAAATCATCTTTGTAAAGTTCACTTTTTAAGACGATTCTTTGTAAAATCGTCTTAGAATGTGATCATTCTAAGATGGTTTCCCTAAGAATCATATTAGAAAGGATTTTTTTTAAAATATTTTTTTTTTGTAAAAACTCATTTCTAAGACAGTTTTTAAGCTAAAATCGTCTTAGAAAACATGATTAGACGATTTTAGGCAAAAATCGTCTTAGAATGTGACATTCTAAGACAATTTTCCCTATAACCGTATTAGAAATTCGTTTTTTATAATATATATATATATATATATATATAGTATTTCTAAGACGATTTTTAAGAAGAATCGTATTAGAATGTGACACTTCATCAATTCTATAACTTGTTGATTATTCAGTGAGAAATGGATAGTGGTGAAACCATTTTGGAATCAGGGATGGCCATGACATTATCTAAAAAATAAAATTTGTAGTTATTGAGTGGTGGAGATTTTTTTTTTAATAATTATATACTTATATAATTAATTAAGATTAAAAATAAATTTTGACACAACCTAAAAATAAAATTTGGCACTATTTAACATTTGACATGAGCTACAAATTTTTGCTCCACTGGAAATGGGTAGGTTGTACTACTATAGTTTTCTTACCAGGGAATACAACGATGCTACTTAGATTTTATGGAAAAATAATGTAAATGTGTGAAATATGACAGTGTTCTGTTTGTTATGCATCATTATTTATCTTGAAGTGTGTGGTACTGCTTCTTTACAAGAGTTTTGGGAGGTTGGAATCATCATCTTCCTATTCTCCATTGCTCAATCGCTTGAGACAAGAGTAACTCACAAGGTTGGTGACATCACTTCCCATTTGACAGTTTGCTGCATTTTCTTAATTCAGTAATGCTTCCTGCTTCATTAATGCCAAATTGTGTTATGTTCTTATGTGTGTGTCCTCTATCTTCCTTCTACAGATAATTAATATATAAATAAGACCTAATTTATGTTAATGTTTGACATTTTAAGTCTGTAGTTTAGGCATTATTTGCAATGTCCTCTCTAACTAGCATGGCTCCTCAAAAAACCGTTATTGTTCAAACTGGGGAATGTGTTGACGCCAATGATGTTAAGATCAACACCATACTTGCGGTCAAGGCTAGTGACGTTATTCCTCTTGATGGAATAGTGGTGGAAGGAAAGTGTGAAGTTGATGAAAAGATGTTAACAGGAGAATCATTACCTGTGATCAAAGAGTTTGATTCAATATTATGGGCTGGAACTATTGATGTGAATGGTTAAGTATCTAGCTATTCTTTATCTCTCAACATTTTTTTACCAAAACAATTATTCTAAAATAATTTTGGTTTATATCATCCAAGGATACATAAGTGTAAAAACTACCATGTTGGCAAAAGACACAGTGGTGGCTAGAATGTCAAAACATGTTGAAAAGGCTTCTCAGAAAATCTCAAACACAAAGATTCAATGATATTTTTGCAAAGTACTATATTCCTGGTAAGTATGTATTAAGTACAAACTACACCAACTATATTCTTTTTATGGAAGTAAAGGAATAAAAACATTTACTAATGTTACTCTCACTTTGAAAGTTTAATATTGTGATTGATAATATGCGGTAGACCTACATTTTCACAGTAAATACTGACATTGGTATTCATTTATGTTATATTGCAGCTATTGGCTTGATTTCAGCCAGCATTGTTGTAAGAAAAACTAAATAATCTAATCATGCTTATACACAATCAACATAAGCAATTAGATTAAGTGCGGAAAAAATTAAGATCATAAATACCTCTCGCCATTGCTATTCTTGTTTGATCCGAAGATGATTTGCAGTTATCCGTGATCCAAGTAATATGTAAACAATTTATGAGTCTTCAAACTAATTTGACTTTTGCCTTAAGGATTTTTTATGCTTTAACTATCACTCACTGATGGTGTATTGAGATTTTTAGCTAGCAAGCATAGGGACCTTGACCATGGTGCACATCTCCTTTTATAATCTCTTCCTATCAAAGAGATTATTTTTTGATATGCATAAAACGTGGGCTTTGTTGCTAAAAAGATAAGGGATAAGATTAACTGATAAGATTAGCAACAACTTAATCCTAAGAAAATAAGGTGAGTGGATCACCTTATGTGGTTTTGAATTAGACAATCAATAAAAAATAGACCAACATTCTCCCACTTGATCCATACATCTTATCATACACTTTAGTGACAAATAAAATACATGAATTATGACGATAGTTCCTCTAATATATACGCAATTATTATCTTCTATGTATTACATTGCATTATATTTCTCGAGCCCATACAACTTAATGAATAAACCCAATGTTTATTCTAGGTCCAAACTTAATTGATGTAGTTTGTACTTAATATTATAGATTGTTTCAATCCATATATAATCCATATATAGATTTCTCAGAATAAATAACTGTAGATATAAACTAAATGAAAAACATCACAATAAAGTTTCTTAATATCATTTTTACAATGAAAATCACATATGGGAACCAAGTCCCATCCTTTCCACATGATCCTTAAATTTGAATGGTGGTATGCTCTTAGTTAAAGGATCGACAATCATTAATTCAGTGCTAATGTACTCAATAACCACTGTATTATCTTTAGCATGTTCTCTTATGGCTAGATACTTAATGTCGATATGCTTGCTTCAACTACAACTTTTCTTATTCTTAGCCATAAAAACAGCAGCGAAATTATCATAGTATATTGTTGCATACTCGACAAGTGCACCAATCGTACAAGTAATAAAGTGATAAGAAAAGATATCGTTCGCACGAGGTTGTTTGACCAATTAAATTATAAATCGTATCGATAGGTTGGATGACAAATATTTATGAGAAATTGGTGTTGGGTGTGTATAACGAATTAAATTAAAACCTAATTATAAACATGAATACTATGGACAGACTATGAAGGGTTGTTATGATATATGTGGTGAAGTAGCTAGGGCAATTCACACTAAATGCTTCCTACCTTCTTACATGTATTGTCTGCTACATTCATCTATCCCAAGTCACTCAAACATGTATCTTCATACAATAATAGCTAAGCTCTACTCCCGTAGTGATCTTAACCCTTTAGCCCAAGTAATTACCCTAATCCCTTAGTCGTAGCTGTTAGGTTAAGCATTAAATGATGCAATAAATGGTTGCAAGCATACACTTCTATCCCTAGTCAATGTAAAGCTTATCACTTTACCCAAGTCCAAGCATAGAATCTCAATATTCTTATTGTAAACCCTAGCTTTCAGTACCCAACCAGAGTGATCAGTTCCAGAGAGATAGAAACATGCATTCAATAAGATAAAGTGAAATAACTTGATATTAATGAATGATAGCATCCAATACAATCCAAAAGAGGTTACATTCAGTGCTTAGCCCTAACTACAATATAAAACTAGCCAAACCTCATTGTGGGTGGCTGTGTTACAAAAAATGGCATACCTAGCTGAAGTGAAGGAAGAAGAAGATGGAGAGCACCTCCACTTGAGCCTTCAATCTTCCAAAAACCCTAGCTAAGGTACCCAAGCTTTCTAAAACCCTATTTTGTGTTGTTTCCCTCCAAGAAGTCGTGCATTGAATGCTGAGGTTCAAGTATTTATAACCCAACTTGTGAAGTCCCTGTTTTGCCCTTGACAGCTTTAATTACAGGATTTCTGTCGACCTGTGGCGCTGATGGCGCGGGTCTGGTGCTGACGGTGCCAACTTGCAGAACGAATGGCGCCAATGGCGCCAAAATGGCGCTCTTGGCGCCAGGTACCAGAACAGATGGCGCTCTTGGCGTGGCTTTGGCGCTCTTGGCGCCAGCTGCCAGTGTCGTTGGCGCTTATGGCGCTGATGGTGCCAGAGTTTTCTTCCAAGCTTGGTTTTTTTCTTTTGATTTTTGCTTAATCTTGGCACCTTTGATTGATTTCCTGGCAATTCATCACATTAGCTCAAATCATAACACAAAGAGGGTAATTATCCATGCTTAATGCTCAATTCTCGCTCTTAAAGCTTAGGAAAACCTTATATGCTAGGCGCATATCATATATCTTTAATAGCCTAGAAATGAAATCCATAACTCTAACCCCAAAAATGAAACTCCTTATCCATACACCATGTAAGGTAGCCTTAAAACAAGAAACAAACTCAACCTCTATAGTGGAAGTAGCAGTCAATTAAGGTTTGCATGATACTTCTCCAAGACACAGCTCCACTAGCTAGCATAAAAATATATCCCAGAGTCAATTTTCTCGAATCAACGCAGCCAGTGTAGTCTGAATCTGAGTAGTCAATCACTTTTAAATTTTCAGTTCGTCTGTGCATAAGCATATAATCCTTAGTTTCCTAAAGGTATCTTATCACTTTCTTTGCAACTTTCCAGTGGTCAAAACCTGGGTTACTTTGATATCTCCTTAACAATCCAACCGCAAAAGCAATATCAGGTCTTGTGTAGACCTAAGCATACATAAGACTTTCAACAGCTGAAGCATAAGGAATGTTCTTCATTTGTTCCCGCCCAAGATCATTTTTCGAGCATTGACTTAAATTAAACCTGTCACCCTTCATAATGGGAGCTACACTTGTTGAACAATTACTCATTCTAAATCTTTCCAAAAATTTGTTAATATAGGTCTTTTGAGACAAACAATGAACACCTTTTACTCTGTCTTTTGATGCCAATAACGTAAGAGGCATGACCCATATCCTTTATATCAAAGTTCTTAGAGAGAAATTGTTTCACCTCATATAACAAACCTTTATCATTGGTTGTAAGTAAAATATCATCCACATATAAAATAAGGAAACAAATTTTTCTCCCATTGACCTTTTGGTATATACAGAGATCCATAACATTTTCTACGAAACCAAATGAAGAAATAACGTCATGAAATTTTAAGTACCACTGACGGGAGGCTTGTTTCAATCCATATATAATTCATATATAGATTTCTTAAGATTGCATACCAATTGCTCACCCTTAGTAGAGGATAATCCTTCAAGTTGTTTCATATAAACCTCTTCCTCTAGGTCTCCATTGAGAAAACTCGTTTTCACATTCATTTGTTGCAACTCTAAATCAAATGTGCAACTAGTGCCAGAATGATGCGAAGAGAATCTTTCTTAGATACAGGAGAGAATGTCTCCTTGTAATCGATTCCTTCCTTTTGATTAAATCCTTTGGACTTAGTAAACTCATGATTCCTTGTAGTCGATTTCTTAGGTTTTTCCGCTGTAGATGACATTAGCATTGAAACTTTATTGTACTGGTGAATTTTGTTAATTAAACATATTAAATACACTCTGTTTGGACTTTGGAGAGTTTATAATTGTTTTAAGACAAGTTTGGCTAGAAAATATCACACTAGAGGAAGGATGAAAGAATTATAAAAAAAAGAAGTCATGAATTTACTTTTTAGTTGAAAATGATACAGATCTCATTGGCTCATGACTTAATGTTTCAATGGAGAAGGAGAATGTATGTGTTGTACAAAATTTTGATGCTACCATGTCTATATAACAATGCAAGAACCATGAAATTACTTGTAGTTGTATTTTAAAAAAGTTTAGTAATTAATTATTATGGTGTAAGTTAATTTTACATAATCACTATGTTGTAGGTTTATTTTAATTAGTCATGGTGTGTTGTAGTTTTTTATAATTAATCCTATGTTGTAACGGTCTTAGTTTTAATTAGTCTTCTTATTGTAACTTTTTAATAGTTAAGTCATGAATTTTGTTTTAATTACTGTTCATGTTGAAACTTTTATGTTAATTATTGTTTTTTAATTATCCAACTAGTCGTTTAAGAGTGATAGTTTTGGTATTAGCTGTTATAAAAGTAATCATTATAAAATTAGTCGTTGTGAAATTAAGTGTTATGTACTTTTCGTCAATTTAATAACTTTTAGTCATAATTAAATTTTAAATTAACTTTTTTATTTATTTTTAATATTAGTAATTAAATTTATTCTTAGTTGTTTAATAATTACAATTTATATAATTAATTACTAAATTTATTTAAAAATTAATTTTAAATAAAATATTAAAAAGTGAGATTTATCGTGAGATTTATTAAAAATGATTTAAAATCTCAAAATAAAATTTATTATTAAAATAAAAATTGAAAGAAATCTTCAAAACAATGTAACACTATAAGATCCATGAAAGAAATAGCTTAACATCTCAAAGTGGAATCTACCGATCAATATACTCTAAGTAAATGGATATTTCAAAGTAATCTGGGAACTCGTGCTGTAATGATAGTGTTAACAATATTAGTAACCTTAGCCTTAGCCATTATAGTGATTCTCGTTTTTGCATGGGGGAGTGAAAAAAGATTGCTTTGTTCATAGATTTATTTTAAATTAAAAAGGCATGATTATTACTGATCTAATTTGAAAACTTAAATAAGTCCCAAGAATGGGGTTGGAGAATAAATCAAACAATAATCACTTTTTGTTAGTAATTTAGTATTGGATACGAGAGTGAAAAAAAAAAAAAACAAGACATAACCAGATACACAAATGAAGTGTCACTTCTATTTATCACTGTAGTTGAAACTTCTTCTGATAGATTTCTCGTAGCTTAAGTATCTTTTTGGTGAAATTTCTATGAAATTGAGCAATTCCGCGTGTTTGGGTCACTATCCTCATGCAACAAACAAACAGGTGGGGTAAGAGTACGGAAAGATTTAATTTGTCCTCGCTATGAAACATGGAAAATAAAAAAGAAGACATTTTGCTACTCCCACAATTTCAACTATCTTTTACAAATATTTTTCTCCAAAAAAAACTTTAAATTTAAGGGACTAAAAACATATTTAATTTTATATATAATGTTATAATTGAAATACAACAATTTTTTTTATTACGCATAGATCTCGTCTCATCTTTCTGAGATACTTTTATTCAAAACACAATCAGATATTAAATATGAACACCTCTTCTATTGAGAATTCAAACTTTATTCATTACATAATGTAAACTAACACCTTCTACTAGATCCAACCATTGGTGATGTGTAACAATTTCAACAAGAGTTATACACTACAAAATAATTTTTTTTATCCAACAAAATGCTATAAATTATTATTGATATTTGAAAACCTAAATCCAAGAATGGTGTTGTAGAATAATTCAAACCGTAAACTTTTTTTAGTAATGAATACGAGAGTAAAAAAAAGAAAGACATAACCCAATACACAAAATTCAATCAATAGAGTGCCACTTTAATTTATCACTGTAGTTGGAACTATCTTTTGATGGAATAGTGGTCAATATGCCACATTTTATAAAAATATTTCCTAGAATGTCACGTTCAGGAAACAACTTCCCACAATGCCACATGGCTAATTTCATTGGGACCTTGGGCGAAATAGACAGTGTGAGTTGGCAACCTTTTTAGACTCATGGCAAGAATTCATTGAGCATGTAATTCGCTGACCAGTGTAGCGAATTACGTGTTGCCCAACTTTTTTTTTGGGCAGGACACGTGGCAAGCATTCATTGGAGATGTAGTTTGCTTAGAAGGCCAGCGAATTAGGTGACCTGTTGACATGTGGTAGCTTCCTGTTAATTTGGTGGAGGATAAAGCGAAATAGTGACTTATTTTGTTGCATTGCACAACAAATTTAGTCCTATTTATACACCCCCCATTTCCAAATCACCACACATGTTCTGGTCAAGTTTTTCACTCTTTCTCAATTTTCATTCCGAAACACGTTCTTGTCTTAGTTTTTTTTTAATTTACGCAAAATGAGTGCTAGTAGAAATGATTTAATAACCATTGTCTATTATAATGGGAGTAGATATGTTGGACCTAATGGTCAAGTTTTTGAAGGAGAAAGTAACATGTTTCGTATGCCCCCAGGATGCAGCCACCGTGATCTGATGAAAATGATTTACAAGAAGTTGAGGTTACAAAGCGGACAATCTATGTCTTGAATGACTGCTAGATGTGCATCGGGCAACCCGGTGTAGTGGGTTGCTGTGGATATTGTAGATGATGACAATGTAGCGTTAGTTACAAACGCATGCATATCGGACAAAGCAAACCCAAGATTTATCGAATTGTATGCAGAATTAAACTGTGGTTGACAATCAAGCAGACAACATTGTGTCCAGCCCAATAGGTCCATTGACATATATAGAGAGATGTTGATGAATCCTGAAGACAGAGATGTATCCCAATCACCACCAATACTAACCCAACCAACCCAACAAATGGATTATGAAGATAGGTATATATCGCCCCCACCACCACTAGCAAGTCAAGCAATGGAGAATGAAATGGTGTCGGCCCATGATCCAGCTTGGCCTATGGACAGTTCTGAGGATGAGGTGGACGAAGGTATTGTTCCAAACAGTGACTTATCGGATATGGACGTAGACGATGATTTCGATCGTGCTTTTCCAATTCCTTGTCCAGGCATTGTCGGAATGCAAGACTTACTGCAAGGTCAAAGTATGGATGCACATTTTTTTGTCAATCAGTAGTTTTTAAATTATTGTAGGTTTAATAGAACAATGTGTCATACGTCTAATGATATAGGAGAGGGCATCGTTCTATTTTGGTCTGACATAAGGCATTACACGAATATTAATTGGGCATACCCAGATCAGGAGTCTGGTGATATGGAAGGAGTGCAAATACCTAACTGGCAGATGGGTCAACAACTATATAAGGATCAGGTGTTTGAGACCAAGCGGGATGTGCAATTGAAAATAAAACAATATTGTATAGCTGATCATCGCACTATCGTAGTAGAAAAAAGTGATACGAAAATACTTATAATGGTTTGTGAAAATCATTTTGATGGTTGTCCGTGGAGGATGAGGGCATATCAAAAAAAGGGTGGCATTGAATGGGTTGTAGGCATATGGAACAACCAACACACATGTGTAGGTCAGAATCTTTCTCAAAATCACAACCAGCTTGACTCAAATTTGATATGTTCAATGATTTTAGGTACGTAAAATACATTAAATTGAAGTCCGGTTATTGGTTAAAATTTTTTAATGTATTGTTGTTTGACGAAATGCATAAATGATTAGGGAGGATCCCAGTGGTAAAATTAGGTTAATTCAAGAAAGGATAGCAACAATGTTGGGATTTCATATATCATACACGAAGGCATGGAAGACAAAGCAAAAGGCCATTGTGAAGGTTTTCGGAGATTGGGATGAGTGTCCTATGCATTTCTGCCAAGGTGGTTAGGTTACATGTTAAATTGTTCTCCTGGATTTGCATACAAGCTGGATTTGAATGACCATTATATTGATGGCCAAGTCGATGGAAGTGCTAAGGTGTTCAACAGGGTGTTCTGGACATTCAAACAGTGTTGTGATGCTTTCAATTACTGCAAACCAGTTATAAGCATCGACGAAACCCATTTATATGGGAAATATCGGGGAATATTGCTAATTGCAACATAAGTTGACGGAAACAATTATGTCCTTCCAATTGCATTTGCGATTGTTTCCGGGGAGAATGTCGACAATTGGTCGTGGTTTTTGACACTCATTCGGATACATGTTACGCAGAACAAGAGAATTAGTCTTATTTCAGATCGGCATGCGAGCCTAAGCCACGGCTGAATTGCGCAGACGCGCAACGTGATAAAAACCCGTTTGCCTAAGCCACGGTTGGATCTCCTCAGCTATAGCTTGGTGATCGTGTGTCGCGGTATGCCTAACATTAATAACACGATCCCGCATGGTTGGATCACCTTGGGAATTCCACACATAAGTGGAAATATGTTTCTCCTATAGTGTAAGGAGACTCCGTACGGATGGACCAGGGTCAATCACACTCAACGCAGACTCAGGCGATGGGGTCAATGGAACATGTTCATAGTGATCATTACTCTATATCGAAATTTTTTCAAATAAATTTAATACATTAATAATTCAATTGAGGTAAACACAACTATTAACGTAACATAAAATTTTATATTCTAAACATTATTCATTTTAAATTATTATGTTCACAATGGATCAAATAATAAAATTAACACACACATATAAAATTAAACACAATTAACATTATATTCTTTTAATATTATATTTTTATAAATATTTAAATCAATTTATATCTTTCACATTATATTTATTATTTATAATAAATACTTTGTGATTATAAATATCTTTTTGTTTTTTTTCTCCTCAATTTTAACTTCCTTATTTGTTTCATGTGTGTGGTATCTTTATTAATTTTTTTTTCATTATTTTGTAATATTAATCTCATATATTTAAAGTAATAAATTTATGATACAACTAGAATTTTAAAACTCGGACCAACCTGGTCGGTTGGACCAATCGAATCGCAACTCAGTGGTTGGACTAGATTGAGTCATAAGTTCGATCAACAACACTGTTGACCCAGAGCGACCTAGATTGACTCGGCCAAGTTTGTGGTCGAACCAGTGATCCAGACCGGGTTACTTATCTTTTTTTTTCATTTTGTTTTATTTTAATATTTTTCATTTTGCTTTTATTTTAGTTTTTTTGGAGTTAAATTGATCTTTTCATTCATTGTTGAATTTTTTTGTCGCAATTGCATTTTTTGTTGAGTTAAATTGATTTAAAAGTGATCGGAATTGTGGTTGAGTTACAAGAGGGAATTGTCATCTCAAATCATTTTTTAGAACCATGGTTTGAAACTTTGGATTATTTTTTATATTTTATAATCTATATTGATATGATATGATATGATTATGTTTCATTTTAATGTGAATATTGATATATACTGTCATGCCTTTGATATTACATGTTAGAGATAATAGTCATATTTTAACTTGTGGTTTTTATATTTTATTTGTGTTTTTAAGACTTTTGAATTTCAATATACAAGAAGAAAGATTTTCTACATCCTTAGTAAATCCAACTTCAATCATATAGATTGTCATTAAATTTATTGAATTTTATAATAATTATTTTAAAAATCATAATATATAATTAATTTAATTGGTGTTACTATATATTATTTTTCTTAAATCAAATCTTTACATCGAATTCAATATAGATAATTTCGAACACACATATCTAATAACCATACAACTTCTTACATAAATCTATAATTATAATTTTTTTGATAAATATTCTATAATAATATTCATTTAAATAAATGAAATTTTGAAACTTAACAATTATAAACTAACAAAATATTCCTATATGTCTATAATATATCCTACAAAATTAATAATTATAAACTAACACTAAAGATCATCTAACCTAATGTTTTAAATCTTCAACCTAAATATCATTTAATAACTACAACTATATAAATAATAAATATATTGAATATTTAAAATACAAAAAAAAAATATTCAACAATAAAAAACTAACATACTATTGTGAGGAAGTGGAGTAAACTAGTGAGGGAGGAAAGTGAGAGTGAAAGTGAGATTGAGGGAGAAAAATGATTGAAAGTGATAGTGAGAATGAGGGAGAGGGATAGGGGAAGGGGAGGTTTAAATAATGGGTAAGCTAGACCTAGTTCGCTAGGCCCACAAGCGAATTAGGACTGACTAGTGACAATGTGCCACCCAATTCACTGCATGTCCAGCGGATTAGCCACGACAGCTGCCCGCCCAGCCTGTCCAACAGCACTATGCGACGTGTCCTTCCTTATTTCGCCCAGGTTGCCAGTGAACTTGTCCATGTGGCATTCTGAAAAATTATTTGGAACTTGTGGCATTCTGACCATTTAATTTCAAATTCGTGACATTTTGGCCACTGTTCCTCTACTGATTGATTTCTCCTAGTCTTCGTATCATTTTGGTGAAATTTCTATGAAGTTCAACATAAACGCGTGTTAAGACTTAAGATGAAATTTCTATGGGCAGAATTAGATGACAGAGAGGTCTAATAGTGTATCCACACACTATGAAACGACAAAAAGGGAAGACTTCACTACTTCCACAACTTTAACAATCATTTAATATAGTGAGCACATAATTTTCAAACTTTTTGTATGGGAAATTAATTTCTGAAATAACTATGAAATTCACCATAAAACAAAAACGCGTTCTGAGGCACATTGTGGTCTAGTGAGTAACACAATAAATAAACTGCAAATTACATAATTGCAGTTTGTTCCTAACTATCAATTGCAGTGTTTTTGAATTCCAATATATAGTCCAATGTCCACCACCACCTACAGCGGGATAGTTGACGATTCCGGGTCTGGCAATTCCAACAATTCTGGGTCTGAAGGAATTGTAATTGCTGTTGTCATAGGGAGAATTTAAACTTTTATGTTCTTTGTTTTTATTTGTCTGTTCTGTGTTGGTTTGTTTGTAAGATTTTTGTTCTGACTGAATGTTCTAATGATCTTAATGCAGTTGTGATTCTCGAGAAGATAGGTCTTTTCATTTGGTTAGTGCCCAAATGCATGAAAAGATTTCAGGTTATTCGTTATTCAAAATCGTCGCTTAAACAAGCAACAGACAAACAATTTATGACACTCACTATGGATAAATTTCTGAATGACATGGAAAGGGAGAAGCCAATAAGGTTCACCGATCAGCAGCTAAGGATTGCTACTGATAACTACTCTTTTCTCTTGGGGTCAGGAGGTTTTGGAGCTGTTTACAAAGGAAGTTTCAGCAACGGAACCATCGTAGCCGTGAAAGTTCTACGTGGGAGTTCTGACAAGAGAATTGATGAGCAATTTATGGCAGAAGTGGGTACCATTGGAAAAGTCCATCATTTCAATCTAGTTCGTCTATATGGGTTTTGCTTCGAAAGACACTTGAGAGCACTGGTTTACGAGTACATGGTGAATGGCGCACTTGAGAAGTACCTGTTTCAGGAAAACACAACTTTATCGTTCGAAAAGCTGCATGAGATCGCAGTTGGCACAGCGAGAGGCATTGCTTACTTGCATGAAGAGTGCCAACAGAGAATAATCCACTACGACATTAAACCGGGAAATATTCTCTTGGACTGGAACTTCTGTCCTAAAGTTGCTGATTTTGGTTTGGCCAAGCTTTGCAACAGGGACAATACTCATATAAGCATGACTGGGGGCAGGGGCACTCCTGGTTATGCCGCACCTGAACTTTGGTTGCCCTTTCCTGTAACTCACAAGTGTGACGTTTACAGCTTCGGCATGCTGCTATTTGAAATCATTGGAAGGAGAAGAAACCATAACCTTAACCTTCCAGAAAGTCAGGTGTGGTTTCCAATGTGGGTTTGGGAAAGATTTGATGCCCAAAAAGTGGAGGATTTGATAAGTGCCTGTGGGATAGAAGATCAAAATAGGGAGATTGCAGAAAGAATTGTTAAGGTAGCTCTGTCTTGTGTTCAGTATAGACCAGAAGCAAGACCTATAATGAGTGTTGTGGTGAAAATGTTGGAAGGTTCTGTTGAAGTTCCAAAACCTCTGAACCCATTTCAACACCTGATTGATTGGACTCCTCCTCCCACTGATTCGGTCCAAGCATCGCAGACCAATACTGATACAAGTATTTGTTCCGACTCTTCGGTGTTGGTAACTAAATCTGTCCACGTAGTTGCCACGCCTGTTATGACCAATTACGAGATTGAATTAGCCTCTGCCTAAACTTTATTCAATGATTGAAAAAAAGATGAATCAATACAAATTGTAGAAAATGTGGCAACCTTGTTGTACTTTTTTATTTTTCATTTGATTTCTCATGGGGTCATCTATGATATATCTACCAAGTGAATTGCATCTTTATATTTCAAATAAGTTGCTGAAAATTTATTTCCCTTTAGTTTTTGGATTAGTGCTAATATACATGGTTGAGCCAAGAGAGAAGAGAATGAGGAAAATCAGTCAATTGAGTTTGATTGAAATCAGAAGCATGGTTACATCAAGCGATCTACTCAGCTCATATATAATGTTAAAAGAAATTAACAATACAATACATCAAAGCAAAGCAAAGCAAAGCAATGCAATGCCAATATGAGGTTACAACCCAACCACCAAGCAAAAGCTACACTATATGCTTAACTAATTGGCAGAAGCAAGAAAAACAATGATCAATGCATTAACCTCCATGTCAGTCAGAAGCAACAAATGCTTAAATATCAAGAGAAAAAGCTACACATGAGACTTAACCTCTCTAAACAGAAGCACCAAAACCAGAAGCTCACATCATCAATGCTTAACCACTAAAGGCAGAAGCAAATATCGGATCATCATCAATAACAAAAAAGAGACCGAAACCATTGTAGCAGGAAGCAAACAAAAGAAAGAACAGGTCAACAAAAGTCATTCTAATGAAAATTGCTTCCAAAACATGGAATTTAATATCCATGTCTGCTAGATTCTGTACCAACACAAAATCCTCCATTCACAGAAGCACCATCACCACCGCACAACTATCCACTTTTGACAGAATCCACGTGCCAACAATAACAATGAGGAACTTCATCACATATGTTCAAGAACCAACCATCCAAGCAGAGCACTTCATAAGTCTGATTCTCATACCAATCACTACCACTCAAAATGGTTCAAACAGAACTCGACAATGTCGTATCCCAGTAACAGAAAAACTAGCAGCAACAAGCAAAACCCTCTCCTCCAGCAAGAAGCCAACAAAGGGTACCCAACCCAAAACACAATACTAAAATCTTCATATGTGGAATCACTAATACAGAGATTGAAGCTTTTCCCTTTCGGCTCTCTAAGGTCTCTAAGGTCTCTAAGCTCCTAATACTCATGAACATCAGAGATAACTTGACGATTTGCCACCAAAAGTAGAGCATTTGGAAGCTCCTGTGATACGAGGGGAAGGAATTTCTTGGAGATGACAGCCACTACCGAGGACAACCACTTGGGAATCCATCGCCACAACACTTATCATTTGCAACTCAAACCAGCACCCAAATGATACCCAAACAAACCGGCATATGATCAGGCTCATGCTCAAGCAACAACATGGAGGGAACACAAGGCTGAGAAAAAGGAACCAATTATCAGCAAACTGCTTGAGAGAGCTTTTACATGAAAAGGTGATGTAATTAAGGTGCACATTTATATACATGAGAAGTAATTAGGGTTATGTAAACTTTTGTATCAAAAGAAAGGCTTATTTAAGGTGAAGATTATATGCTGACATAGTGGCATGCAAAAATTAGAGAAATAATTTACGAAGTATTGGTAGCAGGATCTGAACTAGGCATGATATCAGGTGATTTTGTCTCTTCGTTCCCATCTTTGCTAAAGGAAGGGCAGATTGTCTCACCTTACATTTCATCCTTCCAAAATCTAGAATCACTATTTTTTATGCTTTTATAGATGATAAATCATTGCATTCTTCTAACCCTTTATTCATTTTTAATTTCTTTTTGTTAGTAAGATTTATGTTATATATATATATATATATATATATATATATATATATATATATCAATTTCTTATTATGGTCTATGTTGGCTTTGTAATTTTCAAGTGTCACTGACCATATTTTCTAATTAAGTGTCCCATGTAGCATGCAATGGTTGAAAGATGGATCATATATATAGTCTTATTATCCAACGATCATCATCAACTAAATACATGTATCCCAAAAAGGTTTTCCTTTTGGAGGAAAAAACTTAGACTAACAATTGTACCTACAATAACAATTAATATAGTTGGTCTCTGGTATGCTAAAACAATATCCAGTTGCTCCTTTGCCTGGGAACTTGATTGCACAATCAGAATTGCATTGAGTCTCATTGCAGTCTCCTAAACCATTCAAACCTACTTGACATATTTCGCAATCATGGTAGCACAAACAATGTTTCTTTGCCGAACCATTGTTCTCACAAATCCCTTGTCCACCTCGATGAATTTTAGAGCACTTTGCCTTACAAGCATGTTCAGCATGGCAAAGCCCCAAATCTTCGTTACACCTATCACCAACCACCATAGCCATCAGGGCTCCTGTGACAATAATCATGATGCAACATATAAGAAATTATAATTAAAACTAGACACCAGTTGTAGTATCAAATAAATAAGTCTAAAAAATATGTTTGTGATACATGTAAAAGTTTAACTTACGCATGTTTATATTTTAATTGCTTCTCTTACTAATGTTTATATTTTATAGTTTATATTCCTTAGCCACTGTCGACAAAACTTTGCACGTACGATGAAAAAAAAGTTTAATTTACGCATGGTAGACTCCGTAATCAATAAGTACTGGCTAGTTCTGCATATGCACAATGTTATTATAACTTATAAGCACTATTGTAGATTGGTACTAGTGTGTTAAAAATTACCTAATGTGAATAAGAGGAAGAGAATGGTATATAATGAGCAACCCCCCTTGGCCATGGTTGCTGCTATTGCTTTGGTTATATGTGATATTTTTGTAGGAGGTTGGCAAATGATGGAGAAGATTTTCAGTTGATGTTACATAATGGTGATGGTTTGTTGTTACAGTATTTTATATCGTGAAATTAAAGTATTATGTACAG
Organism: Glycine tomentella; assembly: GCA_007407185.1. Lineage (NCBI taxonomy): Eukaryota > Viridiplantae > Streptophyta > Magnoliopsida > Fabales > Fabaceae > Glycine > Glycine tomentella. Next base: position 1,768,177 of record PYAF01000449.1, read on the forward strand.
GGAAAGTTATAAATTGAAGACTTGTTTTATTCTATTTGTTACAATTTTGATTATGTTCATTAAAAGCCTGTTTGGAACCGTAATGTGTGTTTAAAATGGAAAGTTATAGATTAATGAACTGAGTTAATTTCATTGTTACAATTTGCGTCAAGAGTCAGCCTCGAACCGCCTTCATTAGCCTTTAAACGCATTGCTTTCTTTGTCTTTTCTTCTTCTTATTAGTTCTTTAAATTCTAAAGTTATTTCACTATGCATTTATGGTTATAATTGATTCTCAACTATAGTTTTACTTTAGAGTTTAATGGTTACAATATTATTTTATCATAAATCTTATTAGTATGATTTATAAGATAATTACTATAAAAGTCAATAAATTTGTTAAATATGATATATTGTAATTAAATGATATAATATAAAATTAATAGTTTTTTTTCTCTTTTACTTTATATATATATATGTATATATGGGATCAAATGATCTGTTTGTAGGTTAGTAGTGATAGAGAAGCTTCTTCAATGAGCTCCTTCTTTAATTGATAATTATGAAATATGATAATTTATTATAAAAAATTATAGAATATTAGAAGAAAAGTTTTGTATTATAAGTGACTCAGTTTAAGGTCAAAGCAATTCATCAAGAGGTTCGTATATCTATTGTTAGGAAGTTATTATCTTATCAAGTAATTTTACTATGAACAAAAAGTTTATAGATAATGGGCAAAATCACCCTCGATTCACAATGGACAAAAAGAAGATTCAAATACTAATGTTTTTCATTTTATGATTCTCTTCCTTTTTTAAAGCATAATCATAATTCGTAGTATTCAATTCACTAGATATAAATAAAGTATTAATTATAAATTAAATATTATAAACATTATACCAAAACTCAATCAACAAAAATTGTTGAACTCAATTGTTTAACCCGGGTATATAATTTTTTATTATTAATTATTACAAATAATTACTAAGAATATTTATTAAAAAAATAATGAATTCAATTATCATAGTAAAGTCAATAGTCACGTCCTTATAGGCTATCTGTCATTAGAAATACTTAGGCTTAAAGGGTGGTCCCCCTTTCTCGCATAAAAGCAATTAGAATTCCTAGTCACTCAAATTTGAAATATTATTGATTTTTATCCCCAATTAAAAATAATTATTTTTAGTCCTCCAAAGTGAATTTAAAGATTAAAAAGAACATATTTTTATATTATTTTTAGTCTCCCAAATTGTAGTTGAGAACTAAAAATAATATTTTCAAATAGAAGAGATTAAAAAAGAATAATTAAAAATCTCTCAAATTTATGAATTAAAAAAATATTTTAACCTTTAAATAAATACTATAAGAAAAGCCTATAGCCTTTACAAAATATACACGCACGCACGTACGCACATTTTGAAATAACTATGGTGTCAATTAATTAATTTTTACATATTTATTCAGTCCGATCATATCTATGACTATAAGAATTTTTATTATTTTGAGTAGCAATGTCTCTTATTTTGGGTAGTTAGGTTGAATGGGATGAAGACAGAAGAAAGGAAAAATAATAATAAACGTGACAACTATTAACTAATATGATAAGAAAGAAGAAAGGTCGAAAAGAAAAGTTGAAAATAAAATGGAAGAGAAAAATAAATATTTATCCAGTAGCTCCTTTCCCAGGGTATTTGGCAACACACTCAGAAGTGCATGAAGTGTCAGTGCAACCTAATAGTTGATCAGATAAAACAACTTCACATATTTTGCAATCAAAGAAACACATTCAATGATTCTTTCCACCACTGGGCTCGCAAATTCCCTGACCTCCTTGATGGATTTTAGAGCACTTTGATTGACAACCATTTTTCTGTGGCCAAACCCCCAAATCTGTCTTACACCTATCACCAACCACCGTAGCCATCAGATCTCCTTTGACAAAAACCCATGATGCAACATATATAAATAGTCAAATATTATAAACAAAAATTATATTGATTTTTTGAATTTACCATTAATTAAAAAAATAGAAAATTATATGAATAATTACTCTATAAACTAGCTGAATTCAATACTTTAGGTTGATTATTGAATATTCAATGTAATTTTTTAATATAAACATAATTGATGTTTGGCGCGTAGGATTAACACGATACATGTTTACAATATTTAAAATAATTTTCATGTATACTACCAGAAAAGAAATAAAAAATTCATGTATTTACACACATTGAGGTAATATTTTTATCAATCAAATATAAATTTTTGAATGATTTTATTTATATAACCGCATATTACGCGGGTCGCAATCTAGTAGAAAAGAAATTGTATTCGATCTTAATCTTATGTCTCCCCCTGTTTTTGTCACTGTACTTCGAAAGTTCGTAGTGATTTCTCGGACTCACGATCATTATTATAGTGGACCATGATATGGTTCACAATTACGTACGGGTATTAACTAGGCCAATTCTAAGGTGAAGTCGAAAAACACGTATTCACGGGTGAAGCAGTGCTTGTAATCGCAGGATATATTATTAAAATAATATACTGTCTAAATTTGTTATCGATTACCGGCTGAGGCTTTTGTTTTCAAAATGTATTTTTTTCCGGTAACTTCCACCACCACAGTGTCACCAACCACGCCGTTCACGACGGCGAGGTCTCCACGACGCAGGTGGCGCTGCTCAAGGTCTTCGATTGGGTGACGCAGTGGCCTTGTCCGCGGCGGCATTGGTGAATATGGTAAACAGATTTGGGACCAGGCCGCAGTGGATGGGAGGTCGTGGCTACAAATTTAGGATATGGCACTCTTCCAATGCTGGGTTGTGGGTGTGGTGGGTTAATGATGGAGAAAGGAGGTTAGGGGTGGTGGTGGAGGGAGTTGCCGGCTTGTGGGTGTGGTGGGTTAAATGATGGAGAAAGGAGGTTAGGGGTGGTGGTGGAGGGATTTCTTCTTCGGGTCACGAATCTCAGCGGTGTAGCATCCCACGGTGTTTCCTTTGTTTCCGACACCACACCACCTATGTCGATTTCAGCGTCTCCAATAGGTTTCCTATCATCCTCACCTGCAACGCCATGTGTTTGCAGTTCCACTGCTGTGCCCCGACGCCACCTCCGTTGGTGCTCCTGCTATCACAATGTTCGTCATATGGACCAATCGCAACTCAAAAATCAACAACATAAAGTTAAAAAATAAAATAAAATTGAAAACAGAAGTTGGTGAATGGTGCCGAATTTCTTTCATGGTGCTTTGGATTTCTTTCATGGTGTTTCTCACCGTTGCGCCGCTATTGTGGCGTGATGGTGGACTGGCGGTGCGGTGGAGGAAGGACAGCACAGGAGGAAGGAGATGAAATAAAAAATAATAATAATTTTATTTAATATTTTAATATAATAATTTTATTTTTTTCTTCCTTGTAACAAACAATTCCCGCTTCACAAGTGAACCTTGCTTTTTCAACTTCACGCTAGAATTGGCCATTAAGTTTGACCTTGTTTACATTTATTAATTGGAAAATGCTTCGTTTTGCGAATTCGATCGTTCAAACTTGAGACTTTCTTACAATTTTTTTTTTATTTGGCTTCCGTCCAATAAAACAGAGACAAGTGGGTTTCTGCTACCAAAGCATATCTCCAACTAAATTTTCTATTATACATGTTGGAAACCTTATAAAATCTACACTTTGTTATAGGCTACCTTAATTTTCACGGTGCAATTTCCCTGAAATTAAACAAAAAACGCGTTTTGTGGCATTTAATGGTTATAAAGGTCTTACATGAGACCTTTTCATAGTATACTTGGTCAAAGACACTACTATTCTTCTTTCATACCCACATGCAAGTTAAGTACTAGAATACCTCTATATCTCTTTTCCATTATTATTCAAGTCTTTTGCTAATCCAAATTTCACAGTTAACTTTTGTCTCAGGGATTTCCTGCACAAGCTTAGATAACAAACATGAGTTTTGGGTTCTCTCCTCCATCGTTCTACAGTTCACATGACGAATTTCAAGATCAGGCGCAAGGATTTTTTGACAATTTTATGAAAATGGCAGCAATAGCATCCATTGGTAAGAAGACAACTAAACCTTTTGGATCCATGTATGCTTGGGATATATTTGTTTTCGTTTTTTTTTTTAAAAACTTCATGATAAAATGCGACATGATAATATGATTGAAAAAAATACAAGAACTATAGGGACTGATGAAATGTTTTAAACTATCAAGATTAAAGGGAAAGTTGTTGCAATTATAGCGACTAAAAGATAATAAAAAACAAATGGTTGAAACTTGTAAATTTGTATGTATTTTATCAGAATTTCAACCGCCAATTGAAAGGAACAGCCTTTTCCCTGCATTTGTTTTCTTACTCTTAAGTGCAATATTGTGTAGTTTTGTATCTACGGTATATACAGAAAATTAGCTTCAAAGGTGAAATGGTTGATACTCAAATACTATGGCAAAGTGCAAATAAAACTGAGAGTAGATAGCTTAAGAGAAACATGTGTTATATTCTCATCCTTCTACCTCAATCGTCCTGTGGTTGATTAGAAAAGCTACCTTTTGTTCTATTTCAATTTTCAGTTTCTGGAGTGGTGACACTAATAGCTATTATAGCAATAGTATATGCCATTATTGAGTGCTTGAAGAAGGCAGGAAAAGCCATTCCTGCATATGCGCAGCTTCCGAGTTCAGACAACGATCATAAAGCTTCATTTTCATTTCCTTCAACTAGTGAAATTGAAGTAGTAATACCATCAGATTCCAGAGTGCAAGGTTCAAAAGCTGAGTTTGCAACAATGGAAAGATTCCTAAGCAACATCAACAAGGAGAAACCCATCAGATTCTTCCCTGAGGAACTTGATATAATTACATGGAATTACTCAACCATATTGGGTTCAGGTTCTTTTGGGGTTGTCTACAAAGGGGAATTGTCCAATGGTGAACATGTGGCTGTCAAAGTTATCAACAGTTTGGATACGGGAATGGAAGAGCAATTCAAAGCAGAAGTTGGCACCATTGGAAGAACTTACCATGTCAATCTAGTCAGGCTTTATGGCTTCTGCTTCCACCGCGAAAAGCGAGCTCTTGTTTACGAGTGTGTGGAAAACGGGTCTCTAGACAAGTACTTGTTTGGAAGCCAGAACCAGGATGTTGAATTCGGGAAGCTTCATGAGATTGCAATTGGAACAGCAAAAGGAATTGCTTATTTACATGAGGAATGTCAAAAAAGAATAATTCATTATGATATCAAACCAGAGAATGTTCTTCTTGACATCAACTTGGAACCAAAGGTGGCAGACTTTGGCCTGGCAAAGCTTTGCAGCAGGGAAAACAATGTTTCAGTCAATACACACTTTAAAGGAACAAGGGGATATGCTGCACCGGAAATGTGGAAGCCTTATCCGGTGACTGAGAAGTGCGATGTTTATAGTTTTGGTATTCTTCTCTTTGAAATAGTAGGGAGGAGAAGGCATTTTGATGATACCTACAGTGAATCACAAGAATGGTTTCCAAAATGGACATGGGATATGTTTGAGAATAATGAATTATCTGTAATGCTTTCACTTTGTGGAATTGAAGAAAAGGACAAGGAGAAAGCTGAGAGAATGTCAAAGGTGGCTCTGTGGTGTGTTCAGTATTCACCAGATGATAGGCCTCTCATGAGTAATGTGGTGAAGATGTTAGAGGGTGAAATTGAAATTTCTCCACCTCCATTTCCCTTCCAAAACCTGATGTCTGATAAGCCAAACTTGACTTCACATGGAAGCACTGCAGATTCAGCTAGTGGTACTACTACATCATGGAAGACGGAATCTTTCCCAGAATCTGGCTCTAAAATAAAAAACAATGCTTTTCAGATCGAAAAACCCACTTAGTTGTATCATATCAGTACAGAGATTGCTGTAAAATGGAAATTCCATCTAATTTCGTGTATTTGAAACAAAACAAGAGTGTTTTTAATCTTTCACGAATATTACAATACATGCATATTCTGCAACCCAATTCTTGGCCCCTAAACTAAAATCTATAAAAATTTGTGATACTTGTACACCATGGCAACACATTCTCCATTATTACCAATAGTGACTTTAGAGAAGGACTGATCAAATTCCCTAAAAATCTCGAAAACTATGTGTCATATCTTATGATTTGTGCACCCACAATCAATTAGCCATGCCTTTTTACTATTGTTACTTGAATAACAAGTGGCAACAAATTTATAGATGCTCCGCATATTGTTGGTGATCCTCAACAACTTGAGCTTGTTGTCCTTATTGGTTTACTTTATTTTTGCAAACCTTTTCCAGACCAAGTTGATTGCAGGACCTACATTTAACTCCTGGGCTTACTTTTCCAACCTCCTCCTTTGTTGCCTTTTCCTTTTCCTTTCTTCTTATCAAATGACTTTTTCCTTGAACTACTACAGCCTTGAGCTTTGCCTTTGGTATTGGCCATAAGAGCACTTTCAATATTTTCTTCATTCCTCATTGATCTATTTTGTTCCGTAGCTTGCAAAGTATTATGAACTCTACACGTGTTGGTTGCAAAAAATATATGCTTATTTTCTTCTAGATAGGAGATTTTAGATTCGAACCTCTCTTGAAGACACACCAAAATTGTCTCCACAACCTTTTGATCACTAAGTCCTCTCCAAGTAATCTAATTTGTGTGTCCACCTTTAAAATTCTAAGAAAAATGTTATACAATTTCAGTTTCTTTCATTTTCAATGCTTCAAGCTCTTTTCCTAAGTTCAGAACCTACATTCTTTTTTATAGTCTTCTCCTTCAACTTGTCCCAAGACTTTTTTATAGTCTAACGATTCAAGATCTTGATAGATACATCATCATGTAGTGTTGCACGTGTATAATGGCAAGTGCTTTGCTTTCCTTTTCAACTTCATCATTACGATTTCTTATCTGATCTATTGTTGGGTCATTTGGTAAAGGAGGTAGATTGCATTCATTTTCCATAACATCCAAATAAACTTTAGAGAAAATTACGCTAATCACCCCTGAAATTTTGTGAAATTACACAAACTCCCCCTGTTGTTTTAACAATTACAGTAACCTCCCTTATAGCGTAATAGAGTATGCGTTAGTCTTATTGTTGTTAGTATTACTGTAGCCCACCTGGCAAAATTAGTTACTCTCATTGTGTATAAATACCAAGAATGTAGCAGAATTGATAGAATGAAAAATCATTTTCTCTAACTTTATAGTTCTATTATGGTAGCAAGAGCAGAGTCTATCCTAGGGTTCGTTCCTTTTGTTGCATCTTCGTAACTTCTTAGTTCTCTGAAGCTTTGGCAATGGCATCACCTTCGCCGAGCCAAATCGCATCTTCAATTAATAATGATTCCAACGTTGATTTCTAGAATTCAGCAATTTTCACCAAAGTTCCAAAGCTTTCAATTAAGCTTGATGACAAAAAATTCCTTCTGTGGAATCAACAAGTTAGCGGAATCATTGCAACGCACAAATTGCATCGTTTACTTGTCAATCCTACAATTCCTTCAAAGTACGATCAGATCTAGATCGTCAACTACATCGCGTGTCTGCTGCATATGAGAAGTGGTTCATTCAAGTCTCTCTTTACGTGGCTTCTGTCTACTCTTTTTGAATCGGTGCTGCCGAGAGTGTTGAATTGTCACCATGCGCATGAAATTTGGGACAAAATCCACACTCATTACTACGCCACACTCAAGGCTAAGGTGCGGCAACTCCGATTTGAACTGAAAACCACTAAGAAAGGTAATCGTTCAATTTCTGAGTACACACTCCAAATTCATGTTTTAGCCGATTCCTTGATTGTTATAGGAGAGACAATATTTGATCAAGAATTGCTTGATGTTGTGATTGATGGATTATCTGAGGAGTACAGTACCTTTGTGATGATGATGCATACTAGACCTGATACTCCTACGTTATCTGAAATTGAATCATTACGGTTAGTGCAAGAAGCACATCTAGATAAATTTAATCAGGATTAGCAACATCTGTTGTTTCTGCTAATGTCGCACGCACAACACCTAATCCTCAGTTTCAAGGAGGTCGTGGTGGTAATCAGAACTCTGAATTCAATAATTTTGGTAACTACAATTCTCAGTTTGGGAATAATTTTGGCTGTAGAGGTCGTGGCCGAAACAACGGAGCCAGAGCCGTGGTAGAGGTAGAAATCTTGGTAATCGTCCAACTTGTCAACTTTGTGGCAAGTATGGACATGCTGTCTTGGACTGCTGGTTCAGGTTTGATGAAATTTTTGTGCCAAACACTTCAGTTGTTGCTCAACCAGTAGCTAGAAACTCTGCCAATTCACAAGCATCAGCCCTTCAATCTCAATCTGAGACCACCACTGCAAATGTTGTACCTCAGGCCAATTTGGCTCAGACTGGTAAAGAGTTTGATGTCTCAATTCCTTCTAACTTAGAATCACAAGCTTGGTTTGTTGATTCAGGTGCATCACATCACCTCACAGCCAATCCATTGAAATTGTAACAAAGCTCAACTTATGTTGGAAGTGAGCAAGTTCATATGGGAAATGGTCAAGGTGCTCATTTTAAGTCTATTGGTTCTGCTACTTTTCAATCCTGCTTACAACCTCACCTCAAACTTTCATTAAATAATTTATTGCTTGTTCCTTCTATTCCTCGCAACCTAATTTCTGTTTCTAAATTTGCCAAGGATAATAATGTGTTCTTGGAGTTTCACTCCAATTCTTGTTTTGTCAAAACTCAGGACTCTAAGCAGGTTGTGTTAGAAGGCTCCTTAGGAGGTGATGGTTTGTATAGTTTCAAGAGCATTCCACTCTCTCAGCAGCCAACATTCAAGTGTATCAAAGTTTGTCTAAATTTGCCAAATCTGTCTAATTCTACACCTAGTGTGCGTACCAGTGTTTCTACTTCTGTTCAGTATAGTTCCAAAGATGTAATAGATCCTATTCTATGGCATTGTCGCCTAGGACATATCAACTTTCAAACTGTTAAAGCTGTAATGAAATTGTGTGACATTCCTATTACTAAATTCAATAATTCAGATTTGTTCTATGAAGCGTGTTGCTTGGGCAAATCTCATAGAATTCACTCTCCTCCTTCCCTTACACAGCACAACACTCCTTTTGAGTTAATTCACACTGTTTTATGGGGACCCTCACCTACTCCCTCTAGTTGTGGTTATACTTATTATATAACTTTTGTTGATGCCACAACAAGGTTTACATGGATATACTTCCTAAAGTTCAAATCAGAAGCATTAACAGCATTAGTTCAGTTTCACAAACTCATCCAGACTCAGTTTTCTACAACCATTGAAGCTGTTCAATCTGATTTTGGTGGTGAGTTTAGGCCATTTACAAAATATCTTAATGATCTAGGTATTGTTCATAGATTAACTTGCCCACACACTTCTCATCAAAATGGGACTGTTGAGCGTAAACATAGACAAATAGTTGATTTGGGACTAACTATGTTAGCACATGCCTCTATGCCAATCAAGTTTTGGGATCATAGTTTTACCACTGCTGTTCATCTTATAAATCGGTTACCTACTACTTCTCTTTCCACTTTTATCTTACCATATCATGCTTTATACAATACCATGCCTGATTATAAGACTATGAAACCTTTTGGTTGTTCTTGCTTTCCATCTTTGAGGCCCTATAATAGACACAAACTTCAATTTAGGAGTGCTGAGTGTGTAAATCTTGGATTGTCACCACATCACAAAGGGTTTAAATGTCTTAGCGCTGATGGGAGAATCTATATCTATAAGGATGTTATTTTCCACGAATCCCAATTTCCATACTCTCAATTGTTTCCTCCTTTAGTGTCCCCTCAGGAGTCTTCTTCCATTTCTGAGTCTTTGTCTGTTTTACCAGTTTTGGCTCCATCACTATCGTTACCTCCTTTAAACTCTCACTGTGCAGATCCTTCATTGTCCATTCCCAGTTCTGGTCACGCTGCTGACCAATCTGTGTTTGCATCTTCTACTGCAGAATTAATTCCCTCTGCTGTTTCAGCTCCAAATTCCACTGCAAAAATTCCTTCTTCTGCACCTGCTTTTGTCAGTTCTAATCCAGTGCAGTCTCCCTTGGAACAAAATTTAAATAATCACCCTATGCTCACTAGATCCAAAACAGGTAATTCCAAACCCAAAACCTTTCTGGTTACTGCAGAACCAAAGACCGTGAAGCATGCTTTATCTGATTCTAATTGGAGGTCAGCTATGCAAGCTGAATATGAAGCACTTGTTAAGAATAATACTTGGTCTCTTGCTAAATTGCCATCTCACAGAAAAGCTATTGGTTGTAAGTGGGTTTTCCGAATTAAAGAGAACCCGGATGGCACCATAAATAAGTACAAAGCAAGGCTTGTAGCTAAAGGCTTTCACCAACAGCCAGGACATGATTTCACTGAGACTTTCTCTCCTGTTGTCAAGCCTATCACCATTCGGATTTTGCTGACTTTAGCACTCACTAACAAGTGGAATAGTCAGCAAATTGACATAAACAATGCCTTCATTAATGGTTTTTTACAAGAGGAAATTTATATGCAGCAACCTACAAGGTTTGAACCGAGTGACAAGACCTTGGTATGTCGACTAAACAAATCACTTTATGGCTTGAAACAGACACCTAGGGCCTGGTATGAAAGGTTGTCCAAAGCTCTCATGCAGTTTGGTTTTAAAACCAGTAATTGTGATCCTTCATTGTTAATATATAATTCCACAGGAGTCACACTTTATGCCTTGGTTTATGTTGATGACATCCTGTTGACAGGCACCTCATCCTCAATTATTTCATATTTAATTGGCAAGCTGCATTCTGTTTTTGCTCTTAAACATCTTGGGAAGCTTGATTATTTTCTTGGCATTGAAGTAAAGTATCAATCAAATGGTTCTATCGTTCTCACTCAAACCAAATATATTAGAGACTTGTTGCAAAGAGCTAACATGCCTCATTGTAATGGCATCTCTACTCCTATGGTTTCAAGCTGTAAACTCAGCAAATTTGGGTCAGAATTACTGCCTAATGCTTATCAATATCGCAGTATTGTTGGTGCACTGCAGTATGTCACCTTAACAAGACCTGACATAGCCTATAGTGTCAATAAGGTGTGTCAGTTCATGTCCTCTGCTCTGCAATCTCACTGGCTAGCTGTTAAGAGAATTCTGAGGTACCTCAGTGAATCTATCACTCACGGCTTGCTGTTGCAACCAGCTCCCATGCATGCTAAATTTTCTTTACGAGCCTACAGTGATTCGGATTGGGGTAGTGATCCTGATGAGAGGCGTTCAACTTCAGGATCTTGTATCTTTTATGGTCCAAACCTTATAGCCTGGAACTCAAAGAAACAAACCTTGGTGGCTTGGTCTAGTGCAGAAGCAGAGTATCAAGGTTTAGCCAATTCCACCTCTGATCTTGTGTGGGTTCAATCCTTATTGCGTGAGCTCAATGTTCAGATTCAGCAACCTACCTTGTTGTGTGACAATCTGAGTGCAGTCATGATTGCACATAATCCTGTTCTTCATTTCCGAACTAAGCATCTTGATCTTGACATTCACTTTGTTCGTGTGAAGGTTGCAACCAAAGTCTCTTGCTGTTCAGCATGTGCCTGCCAGTATGCAGTTGGCTGATGCCTTAACAAAGCCTCTCCCTACTTCACAATTTCTTGACTTAAGGCCCAGACTCAAGGTTGTATCATCCTTGAGTTTGAGGGGGGGATAATAGAGTATGTGTTAGCCTTATTGTTGTTAGTATTACTGTAGCCCACGTGGCAAAATTAGTTACTCTCATTGTGCATAAATACTAATAATGTAACAGAATTGATAGAATGAAAAATCATTTTCTCTCACTTTGTAGTTCTGTTATAGCGGACCATGATGTAATATTTTTCTAACAATTAAGGGAGTTAGTGTAGGAGTAAAAAAAGCAGGAGTTGTGTAATTTCAGCAAGTCTTATGTGTTGTTAGTGTAATTTACTCTAAACTTTAAGATTTGAGATAAAATCATCATTTTAGAAACACAAAAGTGGTAGTTTTCTCCTACAAATATATGAGGTGGAGGTCATGAACTACTAGTGGATACCATTTTTGTTTGAAGGTTTTTGGTGCAGGTTTTCTTGCTAGTATTCTCTCTCTCACAGACTCAGGTTTGTACTGCCTCATAGACAACCAAGAGATTGATGAAGCTCTTGATACCATCTATAAAACAGAACATAAAACAAGGTATAAGACCGAACATAAATAGTTGTCTAGGATCAAACAGAAAAATCACACTAGATGAAAGGAGAAAGGAGCAAAAAACAATCATGACTAATATGTAAAAGTAAGCACCATTAGCTTACAACTAACTGTTTTCTAAACACAAATAACCTTCAACCTACTTTATAAGCAATGAGAAACTTCAAAGACATTGGTCCTTGATGCATGGACTTAATGACCAGGGAAAGTCCCATACCGAAATGGGTTTCGAAGGTTTAGAAATTTCCGCCGAACCTTCCAACATTTTTACCCCATCACTCATTATTGGTCTTGATACTGGCATATATTGGACACACAGCAATGCTACCTTAACCATTCTTTTAGCCATTTCCTTATTCCTCTTCGTTATACCACAAGCCTTTATTAACTCTTCCAATTCTCCAGCATCAAATTTTTTCCAAACCCATACTGGAAACCATTCTTGGCTTTCTTGAAGGTTAATGTCAAGGTTTTTTCTCATACCTATTATTTCAAACAACATCCCATAGCTGTAAACGTCACTTGTGAGTTACAGGAAATGGCATCCAAAGCTCAGGTGCGGCATAACCAGGAGTGCCTCTACCTCCTGTCATAGTTATATGAGTATTCTCCCGGTTGCAAAGCTTGGCCAATCCAAAATCAGCAACTTTAGGATTGAAGTTGTTGTCCAAAAGAATATTTCCTGGTTTGATGTCATAGTGGATTATTCTTTGTTTGCAATCTTCATGCAAGTATGCAATGCCTCTTGCTGTTCCAACTGCTATCTCATGAAGCTTTTCGTATCCTAGGGTCTTGTTTTCATGAAACAAATACTTGTCAAGAGAACCATTCTCCATGTACTCATAAACCAGTGCTCTGAGGTCTCTATCAAAGCAAAATCCATACAACTGAACTAGATTGAAATGATGAATTTTTCCAATTGTACCTAATTCTGCCATAAGTTGTTCCTCAATTCTCTTATCCGAATTCCCGCGTAGAACTTTCACAGCTACAGTGGTTTTGTCCCTTAAATTTCCTTTATAAACTTCTCCAAAGCCCCCTGACCCCAACACTGTAGTGTAGTTATCAGTTGCAATCTTGAGCTGCTCACCAGTCTACCTCATTAGCTTTTCTTTTTCCATATTACTCAGAAATTTATCCATAATGAGAGTCACGAATGTGTTCGAACTGCTACCAGTCATGGTCTTGCATCTTTTATAGCAACGACAAAGCAAACAAATAATCACCGATGAGAACACAACTGCAATATGTTAATTTGCCGTCAGAAATTTTGTGACAAAACATAGGAAAAACCAACATACAACAAGATTAAGAAAATAATATAAAACAGGTTCAAATGCTACGTGCTACGTTGCTGAAGTCAGTCCGTGGTTGACATATTTAATTCGGAGGTAATAAGAATTCAAAAATATAGTAGTGGATATATTGGGGATGTGACGTGGGATTTGGATGCTAACTCGAATGTGCAAAAGGATGATATCTGCATGATATAAAGCTTCACATTTCAAATATCAGAGAATGTGATCTTTCTATATTTTACAGATCCCCTGCCGGTCTAAAATATTAGTTTGAGCATGGAAATTCTTGATTGAATGAGCTTAATAGAAAATGATATGAACAAAATCTCTAACGACAATTTTTTTTTCTACTGGATCTAACAACAAATACTAACAGTCTGTTTGTTTCTCTTTCCAAAGAGTTTTTTTGTTTTTCAAAACATAAAAGTTAAAAAAAATTTGTTTGATTTGAACTTTTTTGTTTTGTTTTGAGAGTTTTGCACCGTTCAGAGTTTTTCACCAAGAGCTTATCGTTGTTGTCCTCATGTTGTATCACTGTTCATGACAACAACATCACCTTTTAACATGTCCACTTTTGTTGTGCTCTTATGCAGTAGCAGTTGCTAGCTGCATCAAACTCAAAATAAAAGTTGGAAATTGGAAACATCTCTATCTGTTTGTTACGTTTTAAAACACTTGTTTTCTAAATATTTTCAAAACTTGAATAAAGGTTTAAATATGTTTTTTATCCTTAATAATACCTTCTTTTTGTATTTATTTTTTAATAAATTTTTGTTTTAAGTTGAGTTTCTCTTAAAATAATAATTTTATTTTTTATCAATGATATTTTGTTTTACTTCTGATAAATTAAGAAAATTTGTATTTATTGGATGATAAATTAACGAAATTTTATTTTAATCTTGATTAGTAAGAATTGAAAAAAATAACAGGGAGTAAACACAAAATTTATCAATTTATTATGGACTAAAAAATATTAAGAATAAAAACAAAATATTATTTTATTAAAAAATCAAAGCAAAAAAAATTATTAGGAAGCAAAAATAAAAAATCAGATATTTATTAGAATAAAAAATATATTTAAATCAAAATAAAAAACTGAAAATGAGAAACAAACACGATTTAAGTTTTAGATTTTCATATTTTTTATACATTTTGATTTTCACTTTCCTTGCACCATCCACCTATTCAATCATAAGTATTATTTAATAGTTAAATAATAATAATCCATAAAAAAATAAAAAAATTATACTAGATCTATTATCAAACTGATTTCTATTTCGGCACACACAACTCAAAATATCTACCTTCACTGCAACCACAACTACAAAATATCAACATTCAATTACAAATCTTGTGACTAGACAATAAATACCCAACATGTTCTATAAACAAAAAAAATACCCATCATGAAATAGAATTAGATGAAAACAAAAAGATATCACAGGTTAAAATCCTACCGACGGCAACTACTGTCCCTGTAATTGCAATAACACCAGTGATTGTTGACATTAGACAAGAGAGAAGAATTTAAAATACTAAATTGATGATGAGGAACCAGAGCGAAGGACAGAGCCATAGTAGCTAAATTTATATCCAAATTAATTTCCATGCATTTGTCAAAGAAAACACTAAAACAGCCATGTAAACATCCTAAATTTCAGTCCAAGGAATATGCTTTTAGCCATGTTGAAAGTTCGTCCAACACGCAGATCGTCCAACACGCAAATATGTTGGAAAAAAAAAACACGGCAAATTGAAAAGAATAACACTACCAATATAAAAGTCTAAAAAATTAAATATTATAGACTATAGTCCTCAGGTCAACTGGGTTTACCAATATAAAAAGTCTAAAAAATTAAATATTATAGACTATAGTCCTCAGGTCAACTGGGTTTGTGTGCTAACTTGTCGGGAACTACTATTGGCACTACCAGAAGTGCTAATGACACTACCACATGGGCAGCTTTTTGCATTTTTCTGAAATTGTCCTTTCAACAAAACATGATTCCATTAGACAAACGGAGTGCAACGGAATCTTTTTTTATTGCACAAATGGGAGGTGAAAGAAAAAATAGCATAAATACAATTATGTTGTATAGTGTACAATAGAATCATATTTTGTTGCACATGCAAGGGTGAAAAAGTAAAAGTAATGAAAAAATGAATTCTTTGTATAGTATACAACATAATTATTTCTCGTTACTTTATTTTTTTTACCTCCATGTGTGCAAACAAAATATGATTTCGTTGGACTTTGCATAACAACAAAATTGTGTTTTCATTGTTGGCTCAACATCTCCAATACCAACAACAACACAAATTCACCACCCCGATCAACATCTCAAACCCACCATCCTAAACCCATTGACAACAACAAAACATATTCAACAACAAAATCCAAAAAAAATTAGGGGGTGATGTGCACCCGAAATGACGACAGGGTTGGGTGGGTGCACGAATCTAGATATCAGGGTTAGTGGCTAGTGCAACATAAATCAACGATGGGGTGGGGTGCACAGATCGACGACGAGGGTGGTCAGAGCGAGGTGACCAATGCAGGGCTTCAATGGTATCCCTTCCATGATTTCTCTCCCACTCTCTACCTTTCTTAGATGAGATTTGAAACATGTGAAATGATAGTCTGAAAGAGATAAGAAGTTAAGTTAAATTGTTTATTGATATTAAAACTATAAGATGAAATATCATATGCATGTTAGTCATTTGTTATATGCTTAAACTGGTTCATCAAGTTCTCTTCTTCTACAAATAGAAGTATTGATGTAAACATTGCATTTGTGTGTAATGGGAAATGACATTTGAGACTCAGGTGCAGCATAACCAGGAGTTACCATTCCTCAAATCATAGTTATATGAGTATTTTTCATTTGCAAAGCATATGATTAAACCAAAATAATTTGTCAAAAAATAAACCATTTATGAGACTAAACATGCACTTATTTGAACAACAAAATTTGAATTGACAGAGCTTTTGTAAAAATTTAGTAATTTGTTATAGTTGATGTTGTTTGAAGTTCTACTCTAGCCATACTACTAGAAAAGATGAAATTAATGTCAACTAATTAACATTGGTTTTAATAAAATTGATGTTAACAAAAGCACAATGACATTTTTGTAAATAAAGTGTTTTTGTCTTAACATTGATTTTAACAAAACCAATGTTATGAGTGGTATATGTTAACACTTTGGCAAGCGTACTAATTTGTCCAAGTAGTAATAAAATGATAAATCCGAGTGTCGAGTTCACAGGGACTTTAATTGTACTCAGTGATTGTAAACATCTAATTATAAGCAATTAATGAATTAAATTGATTTTTGCAGAGTAAAACGACATGTAATCAAATTCAATGTAATTTAAACTATGAAACAGAACAAGTGCAAGGGAAGGGATACAAACACTCGGGGGTTGTAGTGATGGTTGATGCAGGACGCAAAGTATGTTGGGGGCTCAACTAACCGAAATTATCCTTGATGTAATATTAAAAAAATTTGTTATTTAACATTATTTTCATATTACCTTCATCTACTAATCTACTCTAATAATGATTCCTTAAGTGAAAGAGCCTAAACCACTTAATTGTACTCCTAATCCCTTAAGAGCTATGTTAAACAATTTGCATTAAAAATAA
Organism: Glycine tomentella; assembly: GCA_007407185.1. Taxonomy (NCBI): domain Eukaryota; kingdom Viridiplantae; phylum Streptophyta; class Magnoliopsida; order Fabales; family Fabaceae; genus Glycine; species Glycine tomentella. The sequence continues at coordinate 1,785,345 of PYAF01000449.1, forward strand.
AGACAAATACTAACAAAATCATTTTATTCCTAGATATGACTTTCTTAGATGTTCTTTTTAGTTATTAGGAAATAAACACTTTCCAATGCAGAAACCTAAAACAAAACATGAGCATGGATGATCAAATCACAAACATGACAATAAACTCATAAAAACAACAATAATACGAAGATAACATTAAAATAGATAATGAGAATCATTACAACAAGAATGTTTGGTTGTTGAGCTCTCAACAATGGGTAGTTTAGCCTCTCATTATCATGAGAGACTTACAAAATAATGGAGAGAAATGGAAGAAAATGGAGGAACAATGGTCAAGAAGCATGCTTCATTGAGGTGGAAAATGCCTTGCTTCATGACCTAGCTTCACACCCTTGCTTCTGTTCTGAATGAATCGTTTCCCTCCTTTCTTTTCCTTAAAACGCAGCCCAACTTGTGTTTTTTGACGTGGCCGCACGCTAAGCGCACATATAGAGTCTAGCTGGATAAGTGGTCACGCGCTAAGCAAGCTGGTCGCACTGAGCGGGCTTGGTACGCTAAGCAGGCCTATCGCGCTGAGCGCGATGCTTCATATCCTCAATCCACCTTCCATGTCTTTGTTGTGAAATTTTTACAAAAATATAAATAACACATTATAAATCAACTAATTTTAGCATATACTAGATAACAGCTTAGAAGAAGCTAAATTCCTACGTTTTAATCACAAAAAGAAGTGTTAAAAGAGAAAAAATGAGATATTACTATATAATTTACATGTAACTTTATAGTATGCATATCAATTACCAGTACATTAACATGGGTTTTTAATAAAACCAATATTGTTATTTTTTTCTTAATATCCGTTTGATTAAAAATCAATGTAGTAAGTGTTAAGTTAACATCTGTTTTTAATAAAATTGATGTTGTTATTTTTCTAATTAATAACAATTTTGTCAAACTGTTGCCCAAACGTCTCAGAACCCTTCACCTCTCACACACGAAAACCTCTCGAGCCCTAGCTATCTCATAAAGCTTTTCGTATCTTAATAAGGTCTTCTTTTCATGGAACAAATGCATGTCAAGAGATCCATTCACCAAGTACTCATAAATCAGTGTTCTCGGGTCTCTTTCAAAGCAAAACCCATACAACTGAACTAGATTGAAATGATGAATTTTTTCAATTGTACTAACTTCTGCCATAAATTGTTTCTCAATTCTCTTATCTGAATTCGCACGTAGAACCTTCACAGCCACAGTGATTCCATCACTCAAATTTCCTTTATAAACTTTTCCAGAACCTCCTGACCCCAACAGTATAGCGTAGTTATCAGTTGCAATCCGGAGCCGCTCACCAGTAAACCTGATGGGCTTTTCTCTGTCCATATTACTCAGAAATTTATTCATGGCAAGAGTCGGAAATTGCATGTCTGAACTGCTATCAGTCTTTCTCTGGAATCTTGTATAGCAACCAAAAAGCAAAAGAATCATGAACCACAGATACACAGCTGCAACATGATAATATCCTGTCAGAAATTGTGACAAAACCAATGAAAAATCCAACATAGAGCAAAAAGCTAGAAAACAGAAAAATATAATTGGTTTAAATCATACATGCTACAATGGCTAAGGTAGCCTGAAATGGCTCCGCGATTGACATTAATTCATTTATAAGAGTTCAAAAATTTAGTACTGGATATAGAGGATGTGATATGGGATTCACATGCAAAATTGAATGTTGAAAAGAATGATGAGGCCTACATAATCTGAAGTTTAACGTTTCAAACATAAGAGGATTGTGATCACTCTATATTTTACAGGGCCTCACGGTCTAAAGTACTAATTTGAGCATGGATATTGATATTCTTGATTGAATGAGCTGGCTAGCAAACTTACAACGGCAAGAAACAATAAGATGAACAAAATCTCTAACGACAAATACTAAGTTTTAGATTTCCACTTTCCTAGCACGATCCACCAAGGCTATTGCTGATTATACATAGAACGCCAAAGACAAAGGAAGTTCATGAACATTTTCTGTACATAACTAATGACAAATAAAGAGTAAACAAAATTTTCCAAGCTATAAAACTGAGTGACTGACAACGAACTCCATGACAGAAAAAAAAGAGATGACAACGACTAATAGGGAATTTCTTCCTTTTGTTTTACTTCATTTATTGGTTTTTTTTTAGCAAAATGGGTTAAAAACGAAAATTAATTACATAAATGAATTGGTCTAGAAAGTATTTATTAAAATAAGTAATTTTTATCACGTAAAAATGTAAAAAATATCACCCTCAGTGACATTTTATATTTTTTGTTTATTCTATAGCAGAAAGTGTCATCATTGGATAAATACTTACTTAGTGACTAGATTATATATCATATTTTCACTCAATTTGACTAATGCAAAACATACTATATCTTCCTCCTACAATATTTTCTTAAAAAATTTCCTATGTTTTCATAAAGAAAATACTAAATAAGAAAACATTAATATCTTAAATATATAAAACAAATATTTTGGTTAAGAAAAAAAAATATTCAATGCTTTTTTTAGTGAGTAAAAAAACTTTTAAAGAAAGTTAGAAGAGGATCTAAAATTATTCAAAAAATTCTTATTAACTAGTATCTTACTTACACTCACAGTGGTCATCTCTACTATCCTCGAAACCTATTACATTGTGTGCCTTTGTAAGAAAGTATACAGAAATCATAGGAGTGTGTCAATGTAATTGCCAAGTATTATTCTATTTTTGTCCCTAGAACTTAAGAAAAGTTTCAAAGTAATGAGTAAAAATGTGACATGTAATTCAATCATTAATTGAACGAAAATGTGACATGAGATTTCCAATTTCGTTCATTTAAATGTCATCATCACGTACGGTCCTAAGGGATTCCTTTGACAACAAATGGATATACTTGATCGAATAAGTAAGCTAGCTGATTCCAGAGACGGCTTGAAACAAAGTTACACTTTCACACCAAATCTCTGAAGTCAAATACTAAGTTCTGTAATTCCACTTTCCCAGTACAAATCTCCTTAGCTGGCTTCGCTTTTTATACATAATAATAGTATATGCATTTTGAAATTCGTGGAATCTTCCTTGCCCCCACATAATAACGACATGTTAACAGTAAACATGATTTGACTTTGTATTCAACTGACAAGAACTATATGATTGTAAATAGAGAGATGAGAGAGACTAACAAAGCAAGTGAGAAATTCTTGCATGCTCATTTTTCTATCTCTAGGAGCATAAATATTGTCAAATGTGTTTTTTTTTTTTTTTTTTATGAAGGTTGATATGCTTCTAGAGAAAGAAATATTTTTCCTGAGGAACATACAATAATGTTTTTCCATTATTTATTTGGAAATCTTATAGATGGCACTTTTGGCAAATGTTTTTGTTCATAACGGGTTTAGTACCAAATTACTCAGGGATGACCATAAATATGAGCAGCTTCTGCGAACAAAACTTCCATCACGAAAACGCAATTTGTTTGCCACGTCATCTTTTCTTCTTGCTCATAGCTATGCTTTTTTCTGGGTTTAATATGTTTTTTCTCATTAACTTTTTTCGAATTTCACCTTTAGTTCCTAAACTTTTAGTGTCTTTACTTTTTCTCTGTTAACATTTATTTTTTGTTCTTGCCATAAAGTATGATCGTGATGACAAATGTAATGATGATAGAGACCTCAAAAATCTTGATGTTGCAGCACCAATCACATACGGGTTTTTAAAACCTTGGCTGAGGTAAAGTTGCTGATTGACCTCCCTATATCTTTTTGAAGCCAATATTTACCTGTTTGCTTCACTTATATAAAACAGTTAACTCCAAATAGTTTAGAGGCAAATAGAAAAGAACATTATGGTAAAAACATAAATAAGTATACATGGATAATTGGATTCAATAGAATAAAAAAAAAATTACGTACCCCATTGTCGGAGGCTCCATGCTATGCACAGGTAAGGAGGAGGGATATTGTACGCAATCTTACCCTTGCATATACAAAAAGACTGTTTTCGGATTCGAATCTATGACCAATAAGTCACTAAGACACAATTTATTAAGTTACCGCTATTTCCGGATTCAATATAATCAAACTAGCAGAAAATAAAATATTTTACAGATCATAAAAAGTATAGATTAATATTCCATCAAGTAGCATAGGTCCACAATCAACCCTAACTTGAGGCTAATCCAATGGCATACTCCTCATAGTAGTAGCAGCATGTACAATGCTAGAGTCAGTTACCACAACAGAAGAACCGCTAGTATCTGTAGTGTAGGTCAGTGGCATTTGGACCGGATGAGAAGTGAAATTCCCATCCATAAATGGCTGAAATGGGTTCAAACATTTTCAACATCTTCACCACATCTTGAATCTGGTTTGTACTGAACACACAATACTGCTACATTAACCATTCTCTCTGTTATCTCCCTATTTTTCTCCTCTATCCCACATGCTATTATTAGCTTCTCAAATTCTCCAGCATCAAACCTTTTCCAAACCCACATTGGAAACCACTCCTGGCTTTCGACAAGTTCAACGTCAAGGTTTCTTCTCCTGCCTATAATTTCAAATAACAGCATTCCAAAACTATAAACATCACTTGTGAGTCACAGGAAAATTAGGCATCCAAAGTTCAGGTGCAGAGAATATGGGAGTCCCCCTACCTCTTGTCATGGTTAGTTGAGTATTTTCCCTGTTGCAAAGCATTGCTAAACAAAACTCAGCAACTTTAGGATTGAAGTTGTTGTCCAAGAGAATATTTCATGGTTTGATGTCATAGTGGATTATTTTTTGCTGGCACTCTTCATGCAAGTAAGCAATGCCTTTTTTGCTGTCTCAATTGCAATTTCATGAAGCCTTTCAAATCCTATGGTCTTGTTTTAATGAAACAAATACTTGTCAAGAGAGCCATTCCCCATGTATTCATCAACCGGTGCTATCAAGTTTCTTTCGCAGCAAAATTCATAGAGGCGAACCAGATTGAAATGATGAGTTTTGCCAATTGTCCCCACTTCGGCCATAAACTGCCCCTCCATTTTCTTGTCGGAAAGTCCGGGTAGTAAGAAACCTAGGAGCAATCTGAAGCATTCTCACTTGGGGCAGCTAGCTAATGTTGAGGAAGATGATGGGTTTACCAAGAAGAAGGCCAGGGCTAGGAACAAAGCTCCAAAGAAGACAGACAATATTAAGCCCTATACCATGGCTGTGAAGATGACCACTGGACAGGCAAAAGGCCCTAATCATTTTTTTGTTGGGGAGGGTACTTCCCTTAAAAAGACATGATTATCTCTTTTTGGAACATCAGGGGCTTCAACATGCCCCTCAAGCACCATGCTGTGCTTAAATTTTTGTGTTCCAAGGAGGTAGATGTTGTGGCTCTCCTTGAAACAAAGATTGACTCCTCTTTTTTGAGTACCACTCTGATGAAGAAATTTGTGGGTTGGGATGTTGCTCATAACTTTCAGCACCATAGAGCTGGCCGCATTCTTTTATTTTGGAAAAGAGACAGAGTGAGTATGGATGTTTTGGATATGTCCTCTCAGGCTATTCATTGCCGGCTTTGCCGTAAGATTTCCGGGTCCTCTATCAGTGCCTCTTTTGCTTATGGGTTGCACTCTATTTCTGACCACAGGCTTCTCTGGGAATCTCTAACCCAGTTTGCTGGTCAAGTGAGTGGACCTTGGGTCGTTTTAGGTGACTTCAATAGCGTTCTTAGCCCGGAAGATAGAATAAATGGATCCAGTGTTTCAGACTATGAGATGGCTGATTTCTCTTCTTGTTGTTCTGACTTGGGGCTTCAGCAATTGAGAACCTCTGGAGCGGTCTTCACTTGGACTAATGGGACCACGTGGAGTAAGATTGATAGAGTTTTGTGTAACTCTAATTGGATGGCTGCTTTCAGGCAATCTTTTGCCATGGTGCATGATATTTGTTCTATGTCAGATCATTCAGCTTTCATTATGCATCTTGATCAATCTGTGGTAAAGGGCAAGCCAGCTTTTAAATTTCATAATGCTTTGGCTGAGAATCCTAAGTTCCTCCCTACTGTTGCTTCTGCTTGGTCTTCGGAGATTGGTGGCTGTAAAATGTACCAAGTGTGTAAGAAGCTCAAGATGTTAAAACCTAGTCTTAAAAAGATTTACAGTGATGATTATAGTGGTTTATCCAGCCGTATTGACATAGCAGAGAAAGATTATTATAATCTGCTCCTCCTTATCCAGCAAGATCCTAGGGACCATGCTCTCATTGTTAAGGCTGCAACCGACAGAAACAACTTAATTGCTCTTCACTTGGCTGAATCCAGAATGCTGGCCCAACTTTTTAAAAACAAGTACTTGGTGGCAGCAGATAGAAGCACAAAATTTTTCTATTCCCTTATTAACAGAGATAGGAATGCCAAGTTCATTCCTGCTATTATGAAAGATGATGGTAGCCTATCTACTTCCCAAGTTGAAATTGGTTCTGAGTTTGTCAAATTTTTCTCGTCTCTCCTTGGTTCATCGGCAACCGTTGATTCCCCTTTGCTGGAGGTGTGTTCCAAGGGTCCTCGGGTTCAGCCTGATTATGCTGATGAGTTGCTTAAGCTGGTTTCTTTTGAGGAGGTTTGGGATGTTGTTTCTAGAATGGATAATAACAAATCCCCGGGCCCCGATGGATACAATGCGCTCTTCTTCAAAAAAGCCTGGCCTATAATTGGGAGAGATGTTTTTGCTGCCATAAAAGAGTTCTTTGATAATGGTAGGCTTCTTAAGCAGATCAACCACGCTTTCATAGCCCTCATTCCAAAAAAGGAGAACTCTAACACTGTCAATGATTTCAGACCCATTTCCTGCTGCAATATCTTGTATAAAATTATTGCTAAGATTCTGGCTAATAGGTTGGCTCCGGTGCTGTCTTCCATTATTAGCCCAGCTCAAGCGGCCTTCGTCAAGTCTAGGTCCATGGCTGACAATGTGTTCTTGGTTCAGGAATTGGTCAGAAAGTATTCCAGAAAAAGGAATTCCCCGAGATGTATGCTCAATGTTGACTTGCACAAAGCTTATGATTCCATTTCTTGGGATTTTCTTAATTGGATGCCGGTTGCCTTGGGTTTTTCGTCTTCCTTTTGTGGGTTGATCATGGAATGTGTTTCTTCAACCTCCTTTAGTATTCAAGTTAATGGCGCCATTTATGGCCATTTTAAGGGCAGCAGGGGCTTAAGGCAGGATGATCCTTTGTCTCCTTACCTATTTGTTATATGTATGGAATACCTCTCTAGAGATCTTAGCAGCCTAAAAGAGAACATCCTGTTTAACTTCCATCCCAGCTGTGCTTCCTTGAATATTACTCACCTTGCCTTTGCGGATGACATAGTGCTCTTCTCCAGGGGTGATATCCCCTCAGTGTCCACCATTCACAACAAGCTTAGCAAGTTTTGTAGTATCTCAGGGTTAACCATAAGTCAGGGTAAATCTGTCATCTTTCCTTCTGGTGTTGATGACCAATCTCTCTCGGAGATTCTCCTCTTGACTGGGTTCCAACAAGGCTCTTTTCCTGTCCGGTTCCTTGGCATCCCCTTAATGGCGTCTCGGCTTAATATTTGTCACTATTCTCCTCTGCTGGACCGTATTGGCAGGTATATCCAGAATTGGCATAGAAAAACCCTCTCGTATGTTGGGCGGCTTAAGTTGATCAGGGCTGTTGTTGGAGGTTTGGTTAATTTCTAGATGGGTCTCTTTCCCCTGTCGGTTACCGTGATTCATAGAATTGATGCCTTTTGCATAAATTTTCTTTGGGGTAAGGAGGAGGTCGGCAAGAAGAAGCCTCTTGTTGCTTGGAAGGTGGTTTGCTCTCCTAAATCTGATGGTAGCCTTGGTTTGCATGAGTTGAAGAGTTGGAACTCCACCCTACTTACTCGGAATCTTTGGGACATCTTTAGTAATAAAGAGTCCCTGTGGGTGAAGTGGGTTCACCACGTGTATCTTAAAGGTTCCCGGATTTGGCATTATGAGAGCTCCAAGTCAGACTCGACTCTCCTCAAAAGACTCTTCACTATTCGAGATGTTTTGGTTTATAGAGAAGGTGGCTGGAACCAAGCCGGTTTGTTGCTGGACTCTTGGATGCAATCAGGTACCTTGGATGTATCCAAAGCTTATGATTATTTCCGGGATACTAGGCCTAGGCAGTATTGGTCGAAAGTGGTGTGGAACTCTAGTATTCCTCCGAGGGAAGCATTCTGCCTTTGGCTTGCGGCTAATAAGAGGTGTCTCACCTTGGATCGGGCCCCCTTTCTAGATAAAGGGACTATTTGCAGATTTTGTGACTCTGAAGCCGAGACTAATGAGCATCTTTTTTTCAAATGCCGGCCTATCCTTAAGGCTTGGACCAAGATCAGGGATTGGGTTGGTTTTCCCAAGAGAAATATTTCCCTTCATGGTATGTTGAATGCTTTGGTGCATGGACGGGCTACTTCAGGAAAGCTTGGTAAAATCAGGTGTATGACTTTGGCTGCTATGGTGTACTGCACGTGGTCTCAAAGGAATTGCATGATGTTCGAAAATCACATATTTGTTTTCTTGGATTTTGTAGATAGGATTAAATTTAGAATTCTTAGATATGCTCATATTACGCACTTGTATTAACAAATGTGTTTTGTATTAGCAAATGTGTTGTTTTTTCCTTCCCAGTCATGTTGAACCGGTCTTTTGATATTTGTTATTTTGACAAGTATAGTGTTTTTTGATTTGATTGATCCAGGGTATGCCTTCAGTATTCTATAAGTATCTTTGGAAATATATATTTTTACATATTTTCCAAAAAAAAAAAATCTGAAGCATTCTCAGGCATTAACCAAATTAAAATACTCATCACCAGGCCACTAGCGCGACAACTGCAATATGTGTTACTATTCAGTCAGAACAAAAATCTTGTGACTAACAAGAAACAGAACTACATGAAAATTGAAAACAAAACAATGTCGCTAAAGTTAAAATCCTACCCACGACAATGATAAGTGTGGTCGACATCGAACAAGAGATGAGAATTCAAAAGACTAAGCGTGATAGTGAGGAACAAACTGGAAGAAGAGGGAAAAGTAATGTAATTGATATGCAAAATCTCTTTCCATTATTAAAGAAAACAATCATATATGTATCCTAATTTTTAAAACAATGAACCTCATGGCCGTTCCAACATTCAGATGTGACATGCATGATGCCAGGTCTTATGAATTCCTTTGATACCATATGCCATGGATATACTTGATTGAATGAGTTAGATAGCTATATTCCAAGAGTGCCCAAAATGAACATATGAACAATACCACTAACGACAAACACTACGTTCTGGATTTCTACTTTCTTGGTTTGTCATATTAGTGAAACACATTTTGTAGTTCATGAAATCTTCCCGCGTAATTAATAACGACATATTCAAGAGTAAACTGTAGTTAAAATTCTTTTCAGCTGGAATGGAACTACGAGACCGTAAAACAGAGATATGAAAGCGACTAATATCTTTGAGTACAAAGTCATTTTTTCTACCAAAAAGGTTTAGCTCAATTGATTGAATAATATGTGAGTTGTCATAAACTAACAGAAAATTAAGGAGAAGAGATACGAGTAACCATTAATTGATCTAAAAAAAAAGAACAATACCAATAAAGTATCTCATTGTATTTGATTAGTATGATAAAAGATACAATCAACCGTACCTAACTGTTCTACATATAGAGCTTATTTTTAACTAACTATTACTCCCTCAATATCAAAATAATTGTGGTCCTAGCTAATTTATACAGACCAAGACAAAACAATAAATAGATTAAATAAAATAATAATTTTACACAATTAATCTTATATCATCAATAATTTATTTATAAATTTTATCGTCCACGATTAATATTATAAGAGATATAAGTGAAAAAAAGTAATTAATGTTACATTAAAAATAAAATAATAATTATTTTAGGATAAATTTTTTTCTCTTACACGACAATTATAATGGAACGAAGGGAGTATTACTATTAACATAAACCTCTGTTACCTAATTTTGTTTCCTATAGATAAAAAAGAGTCATTTTCTCCATCATGAAATGACTTTGTTATTTTTAATAAAGGAAGAAGTGAACAGAATAGAATAAAATAAAATAGAACAAAGTTAATGTGAGAAATGTTAGGATCAAACTCTTTCGAACACATCATTTGTCATTGGGTGAAATTTATTAGAAATCACAGAATTCAATATGTCTCACATAGTATTTAATGACGTTCTCTCCTAATTTTATAATTTTTAATACATTTTAACCAATAAAAGAAAATTATATGGAATGTATTGCTAGCATATTTCTCAAGTTACTGTTTTATCATTTGAATATCATATGATAGCATTGGTGGTCGCATCTCCTGACCTCAAAGTAGAGGGGGAACAAAAAGAGAATGGCATCAATGAGTTTAGGGGCACTGGGGGATCCAACCTTTTTTTACCAGATCCAGATGCAACTGTATGGTATGAAACAAAAAGGACAGTTACACAATTTTTAAAATACAATATTAAAACAAAAAGAAAATAGCGTGTTATTCAATCCAAATTCAGTTACTGTTGGCAAGGTGTAACTCAGACCTAGTTTATTTTTTTATCAACAAACATCAATTTGTTCGTTTTGTGACAAATATCAATTGAGAATATTGGAACACCCCTTTTCTCTCCTTTCTCCCTTCACCATTTTTCAACCACTGGATCAATCTTATAACTCCTATCTCAGTCCTACTTATTCACTTGTTTCCTTAGATGGCGTGGTCTGACTGGATTTAAATTTCAAAGTAACCATTCATTGATGTTTAGTGAAACAATACTTCAGTTAGAAACTGTTTGATCAAGCCTATAATTACATTAAGCACTTTGGTGTGTGTTTTTATACATCCGAAATCGGAACAGACCAACTAGCCAGAAGACATATTTTTACTCGCGCTTATATTACATTGTCCATCATATTTGACAGTATGTTAACATTCCCATATGCTTCATGCAACATTATCTCTTGAATCATGCTTAACTAACCAATCAGCGAATCACCCTCTCCAAACATGCTCCAGTATCACCACCCGGTCCTTCAAGCATTCACGTATACTGTTAAAAAGCCCAGCATATTACAGTGAAAAACATTAATTATAAGTAAAAATAATTAAATTTCTAGGGCAAAATTAATTCTAAACACAAGATCCATAGAATTTAAATGCATACTTAATAATTACATTTCAAAAATCATTCTGCTTTTTATCATTGAAACGAAATCATTATTTTCTGAACTTACTTTTTAACCATTTTTTTAATTTAATTGTGCCAAAATCTGAACCCAACAAATCAGTACTTATTTTAACTCTAATATCTTCCATGTTACGGTCATGGCCACACAAGTATAGTCACAGTAATACCATTGAACATAAATGGTAGAACATCTGAACATGTGTCAAGAAAAATAATAATAAACCATACAAATGTTCCCATACTCCATATTATCACAACATTAACAAAAATATGTACAAACTGCAAGGTTCCCTATCGTATACACCTGTTTGCAGTAGCACAAACAAGTACAACCAATTATGACCATGTCAGCTGACTCGTTCAAAAGCATAAAACAGAAGTAGATACCTCCATTACATACAACAGACCTAATTACGTTACTATAAACAGCATTTTTTTTTCTATCCTTCGTCATGGTTCAAAATACATAATTTGGACAAAGCAACAGACAGGGAAATCAAGTGAGCTACTACCCTAATATATTACCTACTTGTTATCAGACACTAATAGTCTACTCAGGAAGAATAATTCATTGTGCATACTGAAGGGCAAAGTCTCACACAACCTCAAAAAAGCCAAACATGGTATTGTGTCACTCATTGAAAAGTTCTCAAGCCAGAATCAACCATAAAATAAAATGCATTGTAGAAACGACTTAATACACAAATGTTCTGACCAGAGCAATACTCATCAAGAGTTATCAGCGACCAACACAAACCTTTTCCGCCTTAAAATGATTTCATGATTTTAGCATTCCCTTGCTACAGCATGCCCATTTATTAACTGGGTCTAGATGACAGAACTTGCCAAGGAAAGTTCATGGAGATCACTCAGCATCCATTCCTCCCCAGTTTGACCACCCAGCACAATAGCTCTTGTCCCTCCAACAACACATGTACTATGTCCCCAAGCAAATCTTGGAGGGCACCCAGGTACATTTAGGATTCTCCACGTAGGCTTCTCATCAGTTGGATCTAGTATGTAAAGCTGGGAAGCAGAATGAAGGCCCGCAACAGACCCACCAAATATCAGAATTCTCCCACCTGGAAGGCTGACAGCCACATGATCAAGCCTAGGAGGAGGAGCTATGCCTCCAGGATTTCCAGCACCAGGCATTCCACTCCCCGTTACACATCTCCAGCATGGCTCCTCCTCACTTAAATCCATCGTGAATACATCACTGGAGCGAAAACGCAGGGGCCCACTCTTGGCCAAACCCCCAAACATCAGTATTTTCCTACCACCATAAACGGATAGTGTGTGACCCAGACGCGAAGGTGGAGTCCATGCCACTGGTATCTCTCTCCAGACAGGTTTCTCCATTGACATATCAAGGAGGAAAGTATCACTCAAAAGTACCCCAGAATCAGCACAGCCACCAGAAACTATCAACTTGGTACCATCAAGAGTACAGGAGCTATGCCAAGATCTTGGAAGTGGAGGTGCCAATCCAGAAATTTCACGCCAAGTTGGAGGCTTTGCATCCAGGTCCAGAACAAACACATCATTGAGCAAGCCCTGTGTTCCACAGCCTCCAAATACAACCAAACGAGATCCATTAACACAAGAAAGTGTGTGGCCCCACCGACCAGGGGGAGGAGAACTCACCTGGACATGTTGCCACTCAGGATTACTAGAATTGAGATCCAATACGAAGGTATCGTTCATAGGTTGCATGTTAACCCCTTCACCACCAAATAGGACAACTCTATTACCAACTGCACAAGCACTAAAATTACAGCGTGAAGGTTCAACAGCACCTCCAACAGTCAGTTTCCTCCATGCTGCTGCTTCAAGAGTGGTCAGTTCTCTTGCCAGCCGTCCCCATCCAAGTCTCCTTGCACCAGGCACAGTCTCTAAAACACGTGTAGTCTCACTGCCCCATGCATTTTGGCACACCATTCTCCAGAGGTCTTCATTTTCTGTTAGCTCATATAATCGCCTACAAACAGAACCAACTGATGCAATATCTCTTGGAGTTAAGCGAGCAAGTATCTTGAGAGACAATACCTCGTCACTTAATTGCAATATCCCACAAACTCCACGAGTAACATTACGATCACCCACTGGAAGAGGATTCAACGAGGAAAGCACAGAATGAAACCGATCCGATGATTTACTAGATTCCTTAATTGTAGAACCCGGAAGCGGACCAAGATCAATGTTTGCCTCTGTGAAGAACTGGATTCCAATGACATGAGTTATCTCACCATCTCCATATATAGGCGTCAGCCGCAATCTGTTCATAAGTGGAGATCCATCTTTCCTAAAGTTCAGCAACTCACCTTGGAATTCAACCCCTTCGTCAAGGCACCTTCTAATCTCTGAAACAACAGTCGAGTCCACCAATGGATGCCTTCTCTTAGCAAATGGACCTCGACACTGCAAGAAACGGCTGCAAAATATTTTGAATGATTAGAACAAACCACATTGAATTCAAAAAGGTTGAGACTTAAGCAAGTAAGACATGCATAAAGGGCTTGCATGAATTGCTTATTCGCTTATATAGAATGCTCTTGTGCCTTTTTTCTTTCTTTTTCTCCCTAGTGAGTGTACAGGTTACTCATTCTACTTCCTAGAGAAAATTGCTTCAAAATTATCACAACACAGGTTATAAGCTAAGTCTGTCTACATGAGCCACCAACACCAATGCACCTCAGTCCCAATGAACTTACAAGCCAAGAGTAGTCGAGTCAATAAAGTGATTTATTTAACACCCCAGCTTAGCTATTCTTAGCATGTCTATGCAAACACAAATTCATACAACACTTGCAGCAGAAATAAGAGAGAAAATGCATCTCCAAACAAATTACTGACAAGAAACTACATCCATTTGAATCTTTTGAGATTCTCCTTAATCGTAAAGCATATTAAGATAAAAAAAAAAAAAAAGGAAAAATAAAAGTCACCATTATGAATGCTATTTATAACTGATATTTATATCTCACACATCCATATAAATTATCATGCAATACCTAAGCTAATCCTCTTCTTGTCAAAATTCTAGTATGACTTCTGCTACAGTCTTAAAGCCTTGCCCCAAATTGCTGCTTTACAAGAAATTCTGAAATGAAAAACCAAAATGCTCTTCTAGCAATTTATCATAATCATCATTACAACATAAAGCTAAATTTGCATAACTGTTCTCACCTAAACAGTCCACAAGTTGGTTCAGAGTCCAGACCGGTAACCCATTCATACATAAACCATTTCTATTTCAAAATTACGCCAAGCACCAAATTTTTAGTGCTTTTTTATTCATCCTTAGGCCTATCAACCACCCTAGATTCTCTAACAGTTAGCCAGTCAGATAAGCTTGAATTGAGACACTTCTGTTCTACATCACCTCATTTTAAATAACAGCTCTCTGAATGATGCCCTTCCCACACCTCTAAAAACTATTGACAAGTGGCTGCCAATTACATCATCAAATGTCCCAAATATTAAAGACAAGAAAAATTCTTACTTGAAGTGACAATAATATGATCATACAATTTCTTCTCACAAATGTTACTAAAAAAATTTGAACAGCAATAGGACATTAACGACACTCAGCATGCAAGACAAATCTTCCATTTATCTCAAAAAACCTTATTTTATGAGAACATGAGTTCAAGAGAAATCAAAACATATTAATGATAGAAAAAGGTAAGAAATATTACGAGAACCCCTGTAATCCAAGAGCAAAGATCCTCAGAGAAGAGATAATTCTCTCTCTGACCAACCCGTTAGATTTCTAACAGAAAAAGATACTGAATGATGATTACACCTATTCCCCCTTTCCCAATAACCACTCGCATATCCTAACTAACTGCCAAATCAGCAGCTCTTATCAAACTACCCTGTTCAGCTGAGTAGTTGGGCTTAGGCCCAAACCCAGTGTCTTAAGATTCTATAATCTGTCAAGCCAAACCAACTTCTTCTAATGTAGATGAACAGTGTACTAGATAGGAAGAGAAGCAATTTATAAAGATATAAATTGCATACAACTATCAAAAATTTTAGCAAAACTATAAAATATCTTATTTAAATTAATAATGAGGAATATTATTTCAAAGAATTTAACTTCCAAATGCATTTAATCTAATCATTAATAACATTTTATATATTAACAATATAAGCACTAGACATTGAAAGCTGGGAAACCAAAGCCATGAAGGCATCCAGTTTTGACAATTTTTTTATAAAAAAGCATTAATTAAAGAGAAAAATGAGTGAAAACAAGAGAATGGAGAGGGGGTAAGAATCCTCCTATACAGAAGACAGGCGAAATTGAAAAATTAAAGATAACCCTAAGAGGTTTAAACTTTAAATTGCAACATGGTTGTCCAGTTTCTGAGAGTATCAAATGAAAAACACTTTATATACATTCCAAAATTAGGAACCACCAATTACAGACCATTCAAGATGAAACATGCTTACTCATTCAGTTATTCATCATGACTGAGATTAGCAATTGTATATGGGATGGATACCTGAATAATTGAAATCAACAAGTTCTAATAACAACAATTAACAACACTAACTAATTCTACCATCATCAATAAATGCTATGCAACAAAATTCTCAGAAACACCTCTTGCAGCCGGGAGCAATATATTAAACTCCTTTAATTTATCCAATCTTTATGCACAAATACACATGTATCATGCATGCACTTAAGTATTGGTCACTAGTAACAGTATTTCTTTACAAAAAACCCTCCTGCAGGAGAAGTGACATCATCAACAATCATTGATGTTCAAGCACAGGAGTGAATGCTAAAACCTTTTCCAGTTTTCCCTTTACATAGTAAGATTCGTATGAAATCATCAACACCACTAGCACATCAATTATCTTGTTTTGCCATTGCATAAAATCCACAAAACTCCATTTAATTACAGTCCGTTTAGGAAAAAAATGCCATGTGGTTTAGAAGTCACTATCCCAGCTACATACTATGCTCAAAAATGACATTTTCTTAAACCCTTCTCCCAACATTTCAACTAAATGCATGTTTGCTACTGCATCAAATACTCACATCAGTGGGTATAAGCACATCAAATAGCAAATTAAACCTAGAAGCTATATATATCAGCTTCTCGTTGACATGGATCAAAGTCGATGCAATGGGAGAGAAAAAATACTATAAATCACCAACTGGGGACATAAAATGCCTTCAACCCCCAACCTTATAAATCACCAACTGAGGACATAGCATACTATAAATCAGCAACTGGGGACGTAAAAAGTCTTCCACTCCAAACCCTCAAAACTCGTTTCTCAACACAGAAAACAACCAATCTAAAAAGATCACAAAAATCTAATTTCCCCATTCAAATTCACTCTCATCTCAATCTCAATTCCTTTTTATAATTTCATCATCTAATCACACAAGAATTTCTATAAAAATAAAAACCAAACTGAATCACAGAACACTGAACCTTGTTCCTTTCCATAAACTACACTCATTTCCAAGTTCAATAAACACGAGCATTCTGTAATGCCCATAGTAATGCCCAGAATTGTTCACAAAAACGTTCAGGATCCTCCAATCTGAGTCCCTTAGTTCCAATTGTAGCAAAGATCTAAGTCAGTAGTCGGTAGGGGAAATTAGGTGTCTTAGTCTGAGTCCCTTTCTATAGTTATGTCATATGTGTAGTTTGTGGACAGAGGATAATCTCTGTAGGAGACTTTTGTCCCTTAGAATGTGGGTTTGGAGCCTAACTCAACTCTACAAAACTGGCTGAGTTGAGACAAGAGGCGTTGGTGGAAGAATTTATAGAAGCATTTGAATTTCTCTCATCACAAGTTGATTGTTCAGCAGAAGAACAATAGTTGGGATTATTTTTGAGTGGGATGCAATCTGAAATTAAGCATCAGGTGCAAACATTTCAACCAAAAACAAGAATTCAAGCAAGCAGTATGCAAACCGTAAGGAGGCAGAAATTTCAGATCTGCCAGCACTTGTGGGTAGTTATGGGTGGAAGAATGATGGAAGCAGTCTCAGGACTACAGAGAGGCCACTGAATAGGAGGAATAGGATTGGGATCTGTCACTGTTCAAGTTCCGTAACTGCCTCATCTAAAGGAAGAAGCAATTGGGATGGAGGAAATAATCGAAATTTTGGTCTATGAAATTCACATAAAAGAAATCTTCTTTCAAGATCAGCATCTTCTGGGCAAAATAAGGATGGAGATGGGCATAATTTTGGGGTGGAAAGCAGAGGTCTGTGCCATTTAACATACCAAGAATTGATAGAAAGGAAAAGCAACGGTTCATGCTTTTGGTGTGGAGAAAAGTTCCATCCCGTACATCAATGAGCAGATAAACAATTAAGATTGGTAATTTTGGGAGATAATGAAGTCCTAAACAACGATGAAGTAGTAATTTGTATTGAAGTGGGTAAGGTTAATGTGGAAGAAACCAGTTTCCAACTTTCAACCTTGGGGACAAGGCTGATGTTTCAGCAGGCAGAAATGATGGAAACAGAAGTTAGGGGCAGTTATGACCAGTGTTATCAAACCCGGTCCGGACCAGGACCCGGTGACCTAACCGGGCCGGTTCCGCTTTCAGACTGGTTACGCAGTTAACCCGGGTTGACCCAGTCAAACCTGGCCGGGTTGGTCACCGGATCCCGATTGGACTGGTCCGACCAGGCCAGTTTTTTTAAAAAATTGCATTTTTTAAAATTTGAATTTGGAGTATGGATGGACTTTTCTTCCTCAAATAATGTTAGTAATATGCTTATATATAATAGATACATATATAATTTTGAATTTTTAATATATACCAGATCAAACCGGGTCAATTACTGGCCCACCGGTTGGACCATTGACCCACTACCTCGACCGAGTCAATGACTGAACCAGGTTTCACAACTATGGTTATGACAATTATGTGTAGAAAATAACTGTTCTAGAAATCAGTTCTGTATTAGAAACTCGTAACTGCTTTAGAAAACAGTTATGTATTAGAAATTGCAGAAAGGTAGTTATGTGTAGAAAATAACAGTCGATAGTTATGAATTAGGAGGTATATATTTGATAATATGATGTGTAATTCGGCAGTGTGAAGTTTATTGTAGTTTGTGGACAGAAGATAATCTCTGAAGGAAACTTTGTCTCATGGACAGAAGATAATCTGCTGTATTGTGTGTGATTTCAGTGTTCTATATTCTATTTTTTATTACTTTTATAAATTGGTGTTCTATCAAAGCCCTATTTTGTGGTCCTTTCGCATCCATATACAGCAGTAACACTTGGCTCAGCACTTCAAGTATCAAATTTACAAACTATATGGAGCCAATGGAGATAATTAGTAATGGGGATCCTGATTTTGTGAGAAATATTTAGAAGAAGTTCTTGAAAACTTTGGGGATTGAACAGAAATTATCTTCCTCATACCATTCAGTTTGAAGTTCAAAAACCTCAAGGGCAAGGATCCTCTTTTGGGGGAGGGGTATTCTTATGTAAATGTAAATATAAATAGGAAAAGAATGTAAGTTGGTTAGTTAGTTTATGATTTTATAGCTGTTGGGAAGCTTCCTATTAATAAAAAGATGATTGTTGTATATTCAACACAGATTGGAATGATAATAATAGAAGTGCACAACTCAATTCTTTGATCTATCTGTTTCTTCCCTCTCTGTTCTGCTCTTATTTGCTCTTCTTTTTTCTGCTTCTTTCTCTTACCCTCCTAAATCCTATATCATCTGCCAGCTGCTATTTAGGTTTTGTACAATTCAAACTACTTACCTTTTGTCATATTACCACCTACTAGAGCAACATAACACACCCTACCAAAGAACCATATCAAACTGTTTCACAAAATCCATAAGAAAACAAAGGTGCATAAAAGGAATATCTCATCGGAAGACATTAAATAGTCTTGGCCCTAATAAAAATCCCATTTCATTTCCACACACACCAACCATGCAGACAAGTTCATTACACCATGCATAGCCTACAGAATTGGATTCCCAAACCCCTTCAATCAAAGGACCAAAATAATAATAAGAACTTCAGTACTTAAAACAAAGTAAAAGCCCTAACTCAGGAACCTATCTGGAAATGA
>PYAF01000449.1:1807875-1819967 GCA_007407185.1 Glycine tomentella
TATATACTACTGAAATACATAAAAATTATACTTACAAATATTAGAGGAACTAAAACTAAAAACTAGATACATTTAAGTGAATTTAAAATATATTTGATCACTTTTTATCGGTTCAACTAAAAATAAGATTAACTTAATTTTTATACGTATAGTGCCTTTTTAATTTAATCTCTACACATATAGCACATTTGTTATCGGTTCAACTAAAAATTATTATGCGTTCAACTAAAAAATAATTGGTTCCATCAAATAATAATAATTGGTTTTTGGAATGTAATGGTTGCCTTCGGTGTTTGTATTTTACAAATCTAAATCTTCTTTTTCCTCTTTTGATAAATATCTAAATTTTTTTCTTTATTTAAAAAAATCTGAGTTTTTCCTTTAAACTAATAAGAATATGTCGAAGTTCGATATTAAAATAACAGTTTTCACTCTTTTCTCCTTCTTTGAATATTACTGGGTCAACCGATAGTTATATTTAAGTTTGATAAGATTATTTACATATAATAAAGTTTTTAGATGAAATAATCGAATTTAACAGAGTCTGGTTAATTGATCCAATTGACAGATTCTAAATTTTAAAAATTTAAACCCAAGTACTATTTCTAAAAAAACTAGTTTCTAAAAAAAACTAGACCAAACTAGATCCATGGCTCGTACCATGACATTACTTTTGTTGTTTCGCCAGTGTAATCCCCACAACAAAAAGTAGCTGAGAATAAGGAATTTATTGTTTGTGCTATTTTTACGAATCTCAAAATTCAGTACCCAGCACCCCCAGCATGAGAGAATCGGCACGTGTCACATGTTGGTAGATATTTTTAGTCTAGGAAGAAAATATCTCATGCGTATTTAATTTAATAATTAAATGAAAGGATATCTAATGGATACCAATATCTAGAAATACTAGTTAAAAATGATTAAAATATATTTTTTACTATAATAAATATTTATAATTTATTTTATAAAAAAATTTGATATATTTTTCATCCTCACATCCTCACATAATTAAAATGTAATAATTTTTGTCTCAACATTGGTTGAGAGAACCTAAACTTACATCTCAGATTTTTTAACTTCTTACATCGATTATTGATGTAGAATAATGTAGTTTACATTAATTTTATTTATAACCGATTATCACTAAAGCAATTAGCAAATGTTCTTTCTCCTCCTTTTGATGACGACGTCCCACCACAGCTACGGCTAAACAACCAAAATCAAACAAAGTCACATGATTATGACACAAAACCATCAAATATGTGAGCTAAACAATAAGATTCAACATCGAACCACACAAAAACTAAAAAATCTCTTCCAATTAATAGGTTCAAAAACCAAAAGAATCCACAAAATCTAAACCACAAAAACAAAGCCAACAAGGGAGGAGAGGCTGGCTTCGAGGTCTTCTTCGCGGCCATGGAAGGAGGTGGAGGAACGGTCTCAGATTTTCACCAATTCATCAAGAAGCTCTTGCTTAGGTAATCAATTCAAATCTGGATCTCTGGAGAGGCGATCCTTTTGGAGAAGCTTCTCGCGGAGGCGAGGGAAAAGACATCGAAGGTGATGGCCATGGAGGTTATCTTTCGACAAGCTACTGGTATGGGTCTATTGGTATCATCAACAGAATCTCGTCGGGGAAGTCAAAATCCACCACTAAACCTGTGCCCTTCACCACCAGACTCATCCATGGTCAAGAGAGAGAAAGTGTTGGAGCATTGGCTAATGAACTGACTTTTTTGCATAGTCATCAACTACAAAATATCGGATATAATTGAACCTAAGTCCAAACCAACGAAAACATATCGAATATTTCGGAGGAACGAATTCCAAGCATTTTTGTAATTTTAAGTAGGAGAAAAAAATATATTTTAACCTTAAAGAATTAAAAAGAGAAAATATTTACTGAAAAAATTATAGGAGAACACAAAAAATATCATAAGCAATTCAATTTTCATCTTTCAATAAAACTATTTTTAGTTTAAGTTCTACTGCCATAAGAGAACTAGTTAACATTTGTCATATTTAATTTAATTATTGAATGATGGGAATATAAATTTTGAATAGAAAAATATATATTTTTAATAATTTGGTGCGAGTAATTATATTTTCATGTGTTTTTGTTGTGGTGTTATATTTTTAAGTGTATTAAAGATATTTTTCAATTAGTAGCCAAAATGTAATTTCTTTTGAGATAAAAATATCACTAAATCAGAAACAAATTTTATACTTGTAACGACACTTTGATGCTAAAATCAACGATCTCCCCAAATATATTAAATAAGAGTAATAAATGAGAATAAGTAGTATGTTATTACTTCAAGAATCTCACCCTTTATGCACACATTTATGGGCCTAGGATCCATGGTCTTATATATGAGATTAGTGGGAACGCTAATTTGTAATTTACATGTTAATAAGGTCTTGATGATTATTACTTAAACTTCCTCCCTTAATTTTTTGCAAAGTTGGTTTGTATCTCATCATATATCTAAGTGGTATTTGGTATTTGGCTATGACTAAAGGGGATCAACTAAGAACAAGAAGTGTTTGACCATTATTAAAGGGGTACCCCACCATGGACAAGGAATGTCTGGCTTATGACTTGAGGATATCAATTATGCTTAAGAAGTGTCTAGTTGCGACCAAGGGGGTGTTGGACTATGATCAAGGGGTATCCGACCATGGTTAAGGGGTGCCATACATAATTAAGAGGTGTGACTATGGCCTAGGGGGTGTTCAGCCATGTTTTAGGGGATATCCGACTAAGGACACAAGATGTCGACCATAGTCAAGAGGTGTGACTATGACCTAAGGGGTGTTTGGCCATGTCTGAGGGGTATTGATCATGGTCAGGATATTAAGTCTTGGGTGCTAATTTACAATATAGCCAAGAGATATCCATCCACATGACTACACATGCTCTCCAAGCCTTAAGTCCTAGAGTATGAAGAGAGTTATCTTTGTATCAAGAAGCCAATGTTTTAAGGCAATGTTTTGTGATTGATGAGTATTGGGTTTGATCATTAGATATTCATCATTATCTTTTGAATTTTGAAATTATCTCATCAATTGTTTTGAATCTTACACCTTCCATCAGGAGTTACCTTGCTTTGATCATTAAATATGTTATGTTTAGACATGACTGGTTAGTCAATTTATCATATGGCCTAGGATGTCCGATCATGCAAGTGTAAATTCTTTTAATACGATTTGTTTCTTTCATATTTACGACAAATAATCAAACTTTTTTTAAGATATTAAATAATCTAAGTATCTATTAAATACATCAAGCTTTGTTAGTCATGATTTGATTTTCGAGAGAACAAACTGGATTTATGAGCAAATTCTAGCATGAGAGGACCAATGAGACAGAACACTCTTTGATGCATTCCTTTCCTAGCAGGGCTTCGGTTCTATTCTTTTATTATAACAATTTAATGGAAAAGAGATTATATTACAATCCAAGTTAATGAAAACTTTTAAATTTAAATTGTACTTACAGAAGTACATTTACATGTATCAAAACTTTGTTAGTAATGATTCTATTTTTTTATGATAACAATTTAGAGAAAAAGATATGATATTACAATCTAAGGAAATGAAAACTTCTAAATTTAAATTGTTCTTACAGAAAATTTAAATTTGCCTCAAGAGACTTACAAAGCAATTAAATACTATATAAGTAAAAAAAATTCTACATGTAAAAGTTTATTTTGCAAAACAAAAAAAACTCTCCATTATTCTAAGAATGACATAAATGAATTTAAAACTCTAATTAAAATACTTACTTGCTGAAAACATATTAAAGATAATGAAAAATTTCTATGTATTGGACAATTTTTGGAAATCGAGAAGTTAAACCTTTATTTATTTTGTCTTAATCCTGATTAATTTGGAGTTCGTTTGAAAGATAAGTAAAGTCTTGATAATTTACATATTCATATTATATCTCCATATTTTTTGAAGTACTATTTTATATATTTCTTTCACATTTCATTAATATTGTATTGTATAATAGTTACTAGTAGTATACTTAATTTGATAAGGTCATTCACACTCGATTCTTCACCAATGGTGATGTGGATGATTTTAATTTGAGAAATTAGCATGTAAAGCATGATTTTAAAGTCAAATAGACGATCCAGTCAAGACATTATATTAGTGATTCAATAGTTGAATAAGTGGATCATTAATTGACATGCATAATCCAATCTATACTTAAAAGGATAAAAAAACTTAAATACAATTTTGATTTCTTATTTTTTAAAATATGTAATTTTAGTTTTTTTATTTTAAATAATGAGTCTCATATTTTTCAAAATATGTAATTTGGCAAAAAAAATAAAATAGAAGAATCAAATTTCATTTAATCCAATAAAAAATCCGACTTCTGTGCCATAATTTCGGACTTCCATTTCAATTTTATTTTCTTCACCCACATGGCCCTTGAAAATGTAAAAGTTAATCATTTTAATTCCTGATTTTACAAAAGTTGTTTACTTTAATATTTAATTGATGTATGCTGTCAAAAAAATATATATTTAATATCAGTAATTAATGAGATGAAAAAAGAATAGAGCAAATTTATTTAAGGATTAAATGAAGATATAGAAAAGCGCATTCAGGAATTGAAGAAGTTAAACAATATGACAAAAAAGAAGACAAGAAAATATCTTCCAGTTGTTTTTGTTTCTTGATTTTAAAACACTTCCTTCAAAAACAATTTTCAAAACTTAATAAATTTTATGAGAAATTAATTAATTGCTCAATAACAGAGAATTATATTAAAAAAAAACAGCTTTTGAAACCAAAAAGTGAAAAGGGACTCAAAGAGGACCTTATAATCGTAGAGATTGTCTTGGGGGAAAAATCCACAACAGCACGCATATAACAGATTCAGAAAACTTGCATCAAAATTTATAACTTTCAGGTATTTAATCAAGCAAGAGAACATATTCACCAGTAGGTTGATTCAATATATTTCTAACTTTTTATGGATTGGTGCAGCTATTAACTTACAGAACTATAGTACAAATGGAATATCCAAAAAGGACTAGATTTGATCCATGCTAAAGAATTGCAACAACTGATAGAATTGCATTTAGCATAGATATTATATATAAAAAATTGGAAAAAAAGGAAACCAAAAAGGATAGTTGATAGTTCACAAATTAAACCCCACTCTCTCCCTAATACAAGAACCTAGTCTTTTCACAGATTTATCATCAAAGGAGATATCAATCTCCTTAATCTTAGACACAAAGTCCATGGCTTCTTCATACTTCCCTGCTTTACAGTAACCATCAACTAGAATCTTGTAAGTTAGTTCACTTGGCCTGCAATTGTGCTCAATCATAAATCTAATGACTTCATTTGCTTCATCAAACAACTCCATCCCTGCATAGCCTGACAAGAAAGTATTATATGTAACTATAGTTGGTTGAATCCCCTTAGTGGTCATTTCTGATAGAACTCTAATAGCCTCCTGCATGAGCCCTTTTCTGCAAAATCCCTTGATAACAGTATTGTAAGACACAACATCTGGCTCTGGACCTGAGTTTTGAATTCCCTTGAGCACTTCTTCTGCTTTCCAACACTCACCCTCTCGGACATACAAATCCATCAAACAATTGTAGGTGAAAAGATTTGGCTGCAATCCACATTCATGAATGAAATGCAGCATCTCGCGGGCCTTCGAAAACATCTTGTTTCGGGCAAACATTGAAAGCATGGAGTTGATGACAACCAAATCAGGTTTGTATCCATACTTTTGCAGTTGATCAAATGCCCTTTCCATTCCCCTAAGGTGTCTGCACTTGTGGTTTGAAAGGACAAGGGTTCTCAAAAGTATCCAGCTAGGAAAGACATGACCATCATAAATTTCTTTCTCGACCTTCTCTATCCCCTTGACATTCCCAGCCTTGGAATAACAATGGAGCAACAGTGAGTATGAGTTTTCGTTAGGCTTAAAGCCCTTGGTCCGCATGTCCTGAATGACAGATTCTGCCGCTTTCCAATCACCTCGCCGAGCCAGGGCATTTAGAAGAGCATTATAAGTTGTTACACATGGATTAAAGCCTGATTTAACCATTTCCCCATACATTTTTGCAGAATCAACTTCAGATCCGCACCGAGCATATGCACTAATCAATGTATTGAATGTGTCTTTATCAGGCTCAAATCCACAGTTTTTCATTTCCCTCAAGACCTTGTTAATATAATTGTGCTTACCCTCCTCGCTACATACAGCAAGCATGGTGTTCCACGTAGCACAATTAGGAGCACATCCATTCAATTTCATCTCACAGAGAACCTTAATAACATCTTCTGTTCTTGACTTCTTGCCTAGCATGGCAAGAACAGAGTTGTATGTGTATACATTGGGAGCACAACCCAAGTCCTTCATCTGGCTGAACAACCTTAACGCATCATCCTCCCTTCCCGCCTTACCATAGGCGTCTATTACAGTGGTATAAGTAATAGCATTCGGCATTACCCCTTTGCTTGTCATTGTATCTATGACAGCCATCCCTTCGTCCAGAAACCCAGCTCTTACATACGTTGCCGCGAGCTCATTGTAAGTAACAGAATCAGGAGGGCAATTATTATCCTCCATTTCTTTCAAGATGCTCAAGGCCTCAGTGTAAATTCCAGCCTTTCCAAAAACCTGCAACATAGAATTATACGTAACAGTTCCCGGTTTATAGCCATTCAACTTCAATTCAGCCAAAAACTTCCTCGCTTCATCCAGCATACCCTCTCTCCCACAAGCAGAAATCACAGTGCTGCAGGTGAACTCATCAAACTCAAGCCCTTTACTCCTCATCTCATCCAACAACTCCAAGATTCTACCCCAAGAACGACCCATCTTGCCGTAAACATCAAGCATAACATTGTAAGTGACCAAAGTTGGATCAAGACCAATCTCCTTCATCTTCCCAAACAAGTCAATAGCCCGTTTATACTTGCCAGTGCGAGCATACGAATGAAGAATGGTGGTGTAAGCCCGGACATCAAGCGAGTATTTTTCCACAGGAATTAAATCAAACAACTTGGATGCAATTGAATGCTGTGACTCCCTCCCCAATATCCTAACCATCAATTCAACAACCTGGTTGTCCAACCTCAAATTCTGATCACTCCCAAAATGCAACCAACCCCATTCAAACAGCAAGAGTGCCCTTTCCCAGTTCCCAGAAAGGTCCAAAGCCTTCAACAAGCTGGAAAAATCAGCCTCAAGCAACTCAAACTTAACAGAGTTGAAAAAGTCATTCAATTCATGCAAAGGTGACCCAACAATTGAACTGAACAGCAACTTACCCTTGTCTGATAAAAATCCAAACTTTGCATCATCAAACTGGTCCTCATCAATTATGGAGCCAGAACCTAAAGTGGGGTGCTTTGAATGAACTGAATTATTAAAATCTTTGGTGTTATCATGAGAAGGAGGCACAAGTGTGAGAGTGTGAGTGGTGATGGGAACTGAAGAGAGATGCTGAAGGTGTTGGAGAAGGGAATCTAACTGAAAAGAAGGAGGTGGTGGTGGTGGAGACTGTGGAGGCAAAAAAATTGGCTTGAATTTCAGAGGTTGTTGTGTTGGTTTGTGAGAAGTAGCAGGCAAAACTGGCCTATTGGGGAAAAGGGTACCCTCCATTGCAACAAGCAAGTGCAATGGCAACAGAAGAAGAGAGTTTTATGATGGGTTCAGGGTTTGAACATAAGGATGAGATTGAAAGCAATTGGATTGAAGGGTGGGTTGGTTGATTGAGTGAACCAAAAAGGGAAAGGGAATGGAATGTGTGGAGACAAAACAGATAGAGAGGATGACCCATTGACCCGCAGTGAAAGTAGTGAGTGACTCCTATTGAAAATGTTG
Organism: Glycine tomentella; assembly: GCA_007407185.1. Lineage (NCBI taxonomy): Eukaryota > Viridiplantae > Streptophyta > Magnoliopsida > Fabales > Fabaceae > Glycine > Glycine tomentella. The sequence continues at coordinate 1,815,755 of PYAF01000449.1, forward strand.
TAACCTCGTCTCAAAACACTCGTGTGAGGAACTAACACGGATACAACACTTGACACGACACGACATTGTGACACTTAAATTTTAAAAAATATCGACATGTTAAGACACATTTTGATATTAAATAATATTTTTAATATATATATAATGTAATTTATATTTAATACATATAACAGTCTAAAATAAGTCATATAATCATTCAAGTATTCAAATTTTATAACATAAGTATAAAATAAAAATAATAAAATATCCATAAAGTGTTATTAACAAGTTCAATTAATTTCATCTCTATCTCAAAAAATCTTAACCTCTATCTCGTTCATCAAATAAAAGATTGACAACTTGAAGATCTCCAACATCATCAAGTGAATCAAATGTATCTCCAGCAATGTCTCATATTTGATTTGCTTCTTGTTCATAACTTGGACTCTTTCTTTATAAGAATCGAAGGTTGTCATGCACATAAACCAAGACTTCAGCATTTTTTGGAGTGATCTTATTCCTCTTCATGGAATGTACAAAAGAATATAATTTTTTATCAAATGTTTTTTTTAATTTTTTAAATATAATTTTAAAAAAAAACTTATCGAAAAAGTTGACTGCTTGTCCGACTTGATCAAACTCGCATGTACTCCTAATCAACGTGCCCTAAAAGATTGATCGCGTGTCAGACATGTGTAAGAGCATATTGGAACATGTTGGTGTGTGACACACATTTTGGACCAAAAATGGAGGGTGCATGCTTCATACGTGAGGAACACTATTCTTGAATCTTGAGCATTGATCAGAAAATGTATTTGATAGTTAAATTGATAAAATAATCTGGAAAAAAAATCAAAAGAAGTATTTGAAAAAATAAAAAATGGATTTTATTATTTTATTGAATTTGATTTTCTTTTAAATTTCAAAATCCAATTGAATGATAAATATGCTACTGTTGAACGCGTGAATCAACCTACGTAAATTTATATATATTTTTTATTTTATCTTCAAAGGAATCCTAGCTGTTCTAATGTTTTATTCTTAAAAAATTGAAATTATTTTTTAATACTTGTGGTTTTTAATTTAGATTAACTTTAATTTTTATTATGCATTCGTTTTTATTTAAGAAATATTATTCTTTAAATAAAAAAAATTATCTTTAAGATATTCGTGCAATAATTTGAGACTTTATTGAGATTATTTATTTATTTTGATAATTTGCATTTTTACTTGATGTTGTTACAACTTCACTCACCTTCACATGTGAATCCTCCTCCACCACTCCCACAAATTTAGGTACGTTTAAAGTGATTGTGAGTTTCTTATTTTTTATTTTTAAATATAATTATATTAAAAATTGTTTGACTAAAATGGAAACTAAATGATTTTTAATTCAATTTTAAACACATTTTTATTCTATTTAATAATAATATTTTCTATCGTCGTCATTATTATCATTATCATCACCATTATTATTGACAATGTCTTCCTTGCCAATGCACAAATATTCTCTTGAAATGGGTTTCAATTAATTTTAATATGATAAGAAACTTTTAAAAGAGTTTATTTTGATATCAAAAGTTGAAAAAAAAAACTAAAACTAAAAACAGTTTTAATTTTGAAACTTATAACTAATAATCAACCAAACAAGTCCTTAGCTTTTTTTCCCCAATTTTTCATGTCTATGTCTAATTTCTCGTTTTTACTAACAGTGATGGTACTCTATCTTTTTTGTTTGATGACAAGACGGGGAACATTGTGGGATTAAAATGTTTCATTACATATCAGTTTTCATAATACATATCAATTTTCATGCATATATCTATCTCAATTAAAGCTCTTGATCGATATATAATTGATATGTTTTTGCTAAGATAAACATTTTGGAAATCATTTGCTTTCATAAAATCTTTTTTGCTCTTATGACATTTTGTTTGGTGTGATATATCTTGTCTGATGAGCACATATTTTACTCTAATACATATATTGTATGTGCTTATTTTATGCTCTAATAGGCTTAGAAGTCAAGGAGATTCATTGTGAGTTATCTCTATCAATACAGTTGGTTCCTCCTTTTTCTTTAGCTAAGACAACTTGCACACAATTTAAATTAAAAATCCCACGCATTGGTGCTTGTTATTAGTGACTCATGACTTTTCCTTTCTCCAACCTAGTCAGAAGATTGCTATTTCAGAAAAATGAGTCTTTTGTAGGTAAGTCTTCTCTCTTCTTTGAAGTGTTGCATATTTCTTGAGACTTTATTTTCTTATTCTTGGTTGCATTGCTTGTGTAGGACTTGTAGTACGTGAATAACTCTTTCTTCTTCAAGATGCTTCATGTTTTTAGAAAAGTTTTTCACTTCGGATGACAGTGTCTCAATACACTGTTGCATGGTGTCTTTATCATTGATTTTGGTCCGTGCTTTTCAATTGTGTAGACATATATGCCTACATTGTTCTATATTACAATACATCTGGTATATTAACATATTATTTTATCATATTAGTGCGATAATCAATAAAAAAAACAATTACTCAAATCTCTAGGAAACATTCCCCAAGACCATTTTTCTTGATTCATTATGTATGGTACGTATAGACAGTAAATCAAACGAATGCCAGATTACCACAACAGCCTTAGTGATCCAGATGACGTAAAACAATGACAGATAAAACTATAATATCCACACCGATATACCAGGAGGTTATAAACCAGATACCCACCTGCCTATACATAGATTATATGTACATTCCACATACAAAAGTAGGCATTAGTGCCCTGATATCACATATCAAATCCTCATATGAGGGTACACCATATAAAGGAATTCAATATATGCAAGCATACACACTTTTCCCCAAGGGATACAAACTAACAACACATATTATATATATATATATATATATATATGTGCCTATACACAACAGTGAGCAACCAAGCTCTCAAAACACTGCTCCAAGCAGCTATACCATGTATGTCCCCGACTAGAGTCTCTCGCCCTGGGGTCCCTCATCTCTATCAGCAGTACAACCTGCAAAATATAATCCCCACACACGGGGTGAGATAAAAATCTCAGTAAGCTCAGGGTTCTTGGAGCTTCTCCTTCACCCTGGCTCACTTCAATGATCACAATACATTAATAGGCATCACAACATCATCATAACAACACATAGGCACACACAAGCTCTAATGTGTACATCATAAGTATCCAGGACCATCTCAGTTCCCTGGGACCATCTCAGTACCCAGTAAGTCATCGTGGACCATCTCAGTGCACAGTGTGAGGCCGGAACTCACACCTGTGTCATCCAACGGGAGCTACCCCTACACAAGGATGCACGCCATATGGTACCTCCGAGAATAGGCTGCTACAACATGAGACCACCTATCGCTTGGTCTTAAGGAATCTCTCCTATGGAGCAAACCAAACTAGGAGTTGCGCTCTACTCCTAGGGAGGTCTATATCTATCTATTGGCCAGAAGATCTATCCGAAAGGCAACCATACACAAAGCACAGATACGTACATACATATCATCATGAAGAAAGTTGTGACAACCAATTCAATGCATGTAAATCATAGATACACCCATCACTCTATCTCGGAGTATGGGGGAACACAAGTAGTGGGAAACACTCCCAAGAACAAAGAGCTTACCTGGCACGGTAGTGCTCTGCTGTCCAATCCCTGGATTGTGGTCTCTGCCACTGACACTCTCGGTGTCCCACCCTATATATAGGCATACAACACAATCAATCATCAATAAAACCATACAAAATACCTAACAACAGTTCTCAACCGTTTAATGAAAGGAAAACATAATTCCTTTCTATAACCCTCTCAATCAACTATCTTAGGGTTATTAGAACTAACCATCTCATAGGTGACTCACAAACCCTCAGCAGGATTTATCTCAGCCTAACCAAGGCCTTAGAGTCTTTCTAAGACTATGTATAAGTTAATTCAACTAGTTCAATTGTCTTTAACCAGGTCATATATCACTAATTATTCAACTTAACTAAAACGGTTATTTCAGCACATATTCACCGTTTATTTAGCCTCCTGAGTAACTTTTGTAAAAGCACTCAGGCTCATATATCTCATAATACCTTCCATTTCATCAACATTCTTCCTACTCATACATATCACAGAGTCAAAACCAAACTTCATCAGAAATCATGTTTCAAAGCTTAATATTCATCAGAACAACCTCCTGAGCATACTTTTCTAAAGAA
>PYAF01000449.1:1820067-1869998 GCA_007407185.1 Glycine tomentella
TTTATTTAGCCTCCTGAGTAACTTTTGTAAAAGCACTCAGGCTCATATATCTCATAATACCTTCCATTTCATCAACATTCTTCCTACTCATACATATCACAGAGTCAAAACCAAACTTCATCAGAAATCATGTTTCAAAGCTTAATATTCATCAGAACAACCTCCTGAGCATACTTTTCTAAAGAACTCAAGTCTAATTCCAACCCTATCACAAAGTGGTCACTATTCATCTCAAGAACAGTTTCACAAATCAAATGGTAAAACTTGAGTTTCTTACCTCTAAATCGACAAGAAATGCTAGAGAACAGCTTTTCCAAGCTTGAACGTCCTTAAAACGCCTTCTTTTCTCCTCAGAATCAAACTTTGTGAATTTTCCTAGAGAACTGGATCTCTCTGTTTAATGGTTTTCAGAGAAAAGTGATGATGAAATCTAGCTCATTGAGTAGTTCCTTTCAACTTTCATGTTGGGTGTGAAGGATTTTGGTCAACGGTTGAGTGGTTAAGAAGCTTCTCTAGTTCATCAATGACAGAAGCAGAGAAAAGGAAGAAAGCAAAGAGAGAGAAGGATACAAGAAAAGAGAGAGAGGCTGTTATATTTTTGATATCTACCCTTAACTCAAGTTACCTCCAAAATCATGCTTCTAGTCATATGTAACTTCTGATATCTATACTTTGATATAGAATGCATGGATGTCCTTCTGATTCTGGTTTCTTGCTTTTGAAGTTTGGGCACTTTTCTCCATGCTTCTTGATTAAGTCTTGTCTTTCAAAGACACTCAAGGCAAAAACATTAGTCGCACAAGTCTAAAGGACTTAGAATTTGTTCTTTCATTCTTCCCCCTTCCTTCATATCTTTTTTTTTTCATGTGATTTGTTCTTTCTTTCTTTTTCTCCCTCTTTTCTCTTTCCTTTGCTACTTCACTATGAGAAAATCTGTTGTGCAACATTTTGATGGGAAAAAAAAATCTTGTTGACAGACAAGTAAGTCCTAATGGGAACCAGTTCCATATAAGTCGAGTCATTTGTGGCACTTCAATCCCTGCATTTGATCAATGGCACAAGCAGCAGTTCGTAAATATATCCAAGCTAATATCTTAATTGGATTGGTCATAACACTGATTTTCTATCAGATCGGTTGAATCGACCAAACCGATTCAAGTTTAATAACACCAAATGAAATTGAGATGTGAAAATCCATGTTAGGGAAATACATAATAAATTTACCTTCTTCATTGTTTGGAAGAAATTTTGTTCTTTCTGCTGGAAATGGAAATAGTTACAATTTGGTGATCTTTGCAAAATAAGCAAAGAGATTCTAATACTTTCATTTTATATTTTTGTACTTGTCAACATTTTTCTCTTGCAATTTAAGTTAGAAAATGGTTGCATTCAATGTTGAATATTCATTGGTGTAAATGGTTAGCAATTGTTGTCTTTTCTTAGGCCATCTCCAATGCAGTATCTTAGGAGAAGTTCTTTATCCTTACTTTTTCTCTCTCCTGGAGTGCTTAAATTTAAGTTGAGCATCTTATATAAGCAACCATATCTTAAAAGAGGACCCACCAAAAGTCAGTAAGAAATCCATATAAGCTCCTAGCACAGAGGTGCCCTTAGTTTCTTTCTCCATGACTTGGTCTTCAAAGTTGGTGTTTTCTATTATTGCTTATTTTTTTAGATTTACTTTATACATCAATGGCATAAAAGGTGTACGTTTTTATTATTATCCAAATACAAAACTAATAGAAATAAATCAAGGCAATTGAGATTTTAAGAGATTAAGATTAGGATTAGGATTATTGTATAACCGTATTCAATTTAGATTCCTATATTGGATTTACATTGATCACTTCATGTATTATAATTATGTTGCTAATGTCCGGTGTATTTTATTGAGCATTAAGCATTTTGGGCACTACCTAAAACTAAAGTCCTAAAAACTAATGTTCTTAGATATTATATTTTCTGGTGGGGTTTCTTTGCCATTTTCTGAAACAAAGGGTTATATATGTTTTTTTTTTGTTCATTTTGGGTCTTTAAGTTATTGAGACAAGTCAATGAAAGTTTTGGACGGTGACAGATTTTGGGTTATATTATATGACCACTTCATATTGCATTAACTACCTTGTTTCTTTTAAATTTTCTTTCACTTACAAAAAAGTTTTATTAACAATAATAGGAAACAGTATAAATGAAAAGAAAACTTCTTTATGTGAGTGAAAGAAAAATTTAAAGAAAGAAAGTAGTCAATGCAATATCAGGTGGTCATTACCTTATTATTAATTTGTCTCGACAACTTACAGACCTAAAATGAACAAAAAATGTTACTCTCCGTATAAAAAAGTATCAAAGAAAATCCCACTAAAATTGACAACATGAAGAACATTAGGCTCTGTTTAGGGTTGTTGTGTGGTTGTAAGTTTTTCGGTTTTTGGTTTACAAATGGAATTTTCAAAATAAAATGTGTTTGATAAAAATGGAGGTGAAATGTGTTTTAAATTATGTTCGAATCACTTTTAAAAAATACACATTTTTCACATTTGACAATTACACTTTTTGCTAATATCACCACTATCCCTAATGTCGATACCACTATCACTGTCACTATTGTTGTCACCACCACTAATATCACTTCCGCCATCACCACCACAACCACCACCATTGTCTTCACAATTACCACCATCACCATCGACATTACTACTACCATCATTATTACCAATATCATCTTTGTCACCGTCACCACCAATATCGTCACAACCATCACCACCTATATTACCACCACCACCAATACCACAACCACTGTTGCCACTTTAGTGTGGAAAAAATTTTAAAAGTCGTGAATATATATACAATTTCAACTTAAAGTCGCAACTATCCCAATCAAGAGTAAGTCGTATTACATGAATACCACTTTAGTATGGAAAAAAATTTAGAACTCATGAATATATATACTATTTCAACTTAAAACTGTAACTCATATCTCAACCACGACTTACCCCCTATTACCCCTAATTGGGAATTTTTTCAAAAACTACTTCCATTTGGTAATTTTGAAAAAAATTTACCCCCATTTGATAAAAAAAAAACAAAAATTTCTAATATCTCAACTCAATTGTTTCCTCCGTATATGGTACGGTCTCTAATATCTATATGCTTGTATTTCAAAGGGATATGCAAAAATGCTCTAATTGACTAAACAACGGTAATCTTTTTTTTTTTTTTTAATAAAATAGTATGAAAAAAGGATTCTTCTAAGAACCTATTCTTTAGACCCAGAGCAGCAACGAGATATGTGGATAAATCCTACATAGGAGGACATTAAGCTAGAATGACTTGGCTATTAAAAAATTGGAAAAATTTGTATTGGTTTTATTTTTCTTTATCTGAACCTTATCATATATTTGTTATCTTTTACATGTACTATTGTAATTTTGAATGTTTTTAAAAAATTTATGGAGTCCTACAAAGTTTTAATCATGAAAGTCTTTAAAAAAAATATTATAAGTCATTGCATTCCTACAAAGTATTTTTTTAAAATCCACTTAAAAACACAATCCAATACATCCTCTTTAAGATAGTTATGATATAAGTGAACCAACTCTTTATACTATACATTATACTATTTACTCCGATGACTCTTTTTTTTTTTAATGTATCATAGTTTATTTTGTTTATTTTATTTTATCTAGGCTGAAATGCAGATGGCTAATGAGGATGATATGGACCCAACGGTATCGCATTGAATTACATTTTTGTCACTGAAGTGGAATATTTGATGAATGATGAACTACATTTTTTGTTTTTTGGTGATTGATGGGGTGATATTTCATTGCAGCTATACCTTGAGAATAAGCTGAATGAAGTATATTTCAGTTGAAAAGGCAGAAGGGAAAAATCCATATCCACACAAATTCTTTGTGACTATGTCTATTGAAGAATACATTAAGGAATATGAAGGTTTAAGCGAAGGGCAGCACATCGAGGATGTATCTGTGTATTTGACTGGTAGTCATCAGTTACAGAGTTGATAGTTAATCTCTTTGGTTGTTGCTTCTGTGGCTGTATGTTGAGTCTAATAATGTTTCTGCATTTCAGGTCGAATCATGCACAAGCGCGCCTCTGGTTCTAAGCTTGTCTTTTATGACCTGCACGGTAGCATGGCTGATGCCAGGTACCCAAAGTTGTTGTTCTACTTTGCACTTGTTGGGATGATGGTGATGCTATGTATCAAATTCAAATTAATATAGACTTCTTGCACATATAGGGATGCTGTTGAATTAGGTGAAAAAGACTATTAGTATAAGCCATGATTGGATATTTTTGTTAAATGGTTAAATTAGAGGAACAATCTGAAAAAAGATATGCATGGCATATAATCTGAACTGAAATATTTCATGGAAATCTAGTCAAGCAAATTTTTTACACTATTTAGATTTTAGAATAATCTGCATTTCCTTTTTACACTATTTTTGTACCATTGATTCTGCGTAATGTTCTTTATACTAGAGTTATAAAGGACAAATAATAATTCAAGTACGGAAAATGTAACTGTAAGAGGTTGTTCCTTTATAATGCCACATTCAACGGTTGTTCGTTTATAAAATGAAAATAAAAGCTGTTTTTATTTTCAATTTATACAGGTAGTTTTTAGTATTTTGAATAATTTCAAAATGGTCTCTTTTTCTTATTGCAATATATTTTCTTTTCTTTTATCATGTTTGCGTTTAGTAGGACAGATGAAACAACTGATATCTCTACAATGAAGTAAATCGGACTTGGATCAAGCTGAATTTTCCAAATTCCATTCTAATGTGAAGCGTGGTGACATAATTGGTGTCACTGGATTTCCAGGTTCGTGATGCTATAAATCTTCAGTTATCTATCTTTTTTTATTCTGGTATTCATGATTCATGTACATAAGGTCTGTCTGTAATTCTATGATCTTGACAACAAATGCATGCAATTATGATAATAAGTATTTTTTTTTATAAATGAATTAGGTCTATGTAAATAGGAATAAGTAAAGATATAAGTTGTGTTTCAATTACTTGCATATTATTAGATGGTTTTTGTCACAAGATTAGGAAAGTGGTGTTTCTTTGTGAGCAATTGGGGAACATTACCCTGTAAATACTAGCTAATTTCCAAAATTTAAAACCATATTTGTTGTACACTTGTACTTTTTCTTCATTATAAAGTGCTAAATCCTGCTAATCAAGCTTACATTTTTCTATTCTGATTTTCCATACTTAGGATGCGTTCTACAGTATTATATTGTGAATTATAAGTTTGATTAAATCTATAAAAACCAACCTTTTTCAGTTTTCCCTTGTTTAATTATCCAGGAAAAAGTAAGAAGGGTGAACTTAGTATTTTCCCCAAGACTTTTGTGGTGCTGACTCATTGTTTGCATATGATGCCAAGGCAGAAGTCTGCTGCTGCTGCTGACAATGCAAATTTGAAGGTCAGGAATTTTTATTTTATTTTTCAATGCTATTTGATGGCCATATGCAATGACATAATTACTTGTTTAATGGTCTACAGAGAAATCCATGGGTACCAGGAAGTACCAGGAATCCTGAAACATATATTTTGAAAGATCAGGTATTATCGGCATGAAATGTGTACTTTTCATAGATACTTTCTTGTTTTTAGTTGGAACCAATTTGGGACAGAGGTAATGGAGTGGATGCAATTATGTAATTGAGAAAATATTGAAAATGTGATTTACCCCTACTCTATGGTGGTTAGGGTTAAGGTTAGAAATAGAAATGAGTTAGATGGATGCTTGTCATTATTATTCAGTGTGTTTGTTGTGTCTTTTCTTTTTTGAAATGTATAGTTGTTGTTAAGTATACTCTGTATTTCTTTGATTCTTCTGATAAATGGATCATTCCGTTTCTCTCTCTCTCTCTCTCTCTCTCTCTCTCTCTCTCTCTGTCTCTCTTATGATTCTCCTTATGAATTAACTTGTTTGCAACTTGCAAAGGCCCTTGGTCAAAAGTGGATTGATTTTCTTGATTTTTGTGGCTATATTGATTGGCAAGCAGTTTTCTAACTACCTTGCAAAAATGAAAAATTTCATTTCATGTTGATTTAAGGATTTAACTTTTAAGGTAGAGCTCTAATGTAATGCAAACCTTTTCTTTTTCATATTGATTTCAAAATTCCAACTTGAAGTCAAACAAAAATTTCCTAACTTTTGCCCCCATGAGAGTAAAGTAAATCATATTTTTGATAGAACCACTAATCAATAGCTAAGGCGCATGTGATTGCAGGATCCAACTCCTCTAAAGTGAGTAATCTCACTTTACAATGTATAGTAAGGCAATCTTAGCCATTACCTATATGGATGGTTCAGACTATTACACATCATTATAATTTTTTATTAAAAATCTTATGAACTAAAAATTGAAGATTTTATAGTTCAAGCTCAATCTGTTCCTGAAAAATTGATTGACAGGTCTTTTAATATTTTATGACTGAATCTCTATGGGAGATTTATCTCTTTTGGTTTAGATGACCTCATGAATATGTCTGAGGGTGATTAGCTGCTAAAAACAGGCAAAAAAGGAAAGGGAAAGCAACCCTTTTTAGTTCATGGACTTACGTTGAATCAAAGAAAATATTTTTTGCTTAAGAAGGTCTATGACGAGGTTCTTTTGCTTGAGAGGGAGAATAATTTTTTCTTTCAGATTTTGAAATTTTAATAAAATATAACATATGTATGTAATAATCTGAACTATTCATCTATTCAATGATTAAAGTTGTCTCTCATTTTAGAAGAGCCAGGTCCATGATTGTACAAGTACACGGTAAATTGCAATTTTGAAACTTGCATTTTTTTAATGTTTAATCATGCGTATTGTCTGCTTGGTATAAGAAGCATGTTTTGATGACTTATATGCAGAAGCTGAAGAGAAAATTTTCTTTTGCATTATTTCCTGTACTAACCATATGTTTTAATTGTCATTTTTTAGGAAACTAGATATCGGTTACGCCATTTGGATTTGATGCTTAATCCAGAGGTTCGAGAAATATTTAAGACCAGATCTAAAATCATTTCTTGCATTAGGAGGTTCCTTGATGACCTTGATTTCTTGGAGGTGTTTGTTCTGTGTCTGAGTTTTATGATGCTGGATCCTGTGGTTTCTTTACTGCCATTCACCTACTGTTTGCATCACTTTCAGGTTGAAACACCAATGATGAACATGATTGCTGGTGGAGCTGCAGCCCGTCCATTTGTAACCTATCACAATGAGTTTAACATGAGGATATTCATGAGGATTGCTCCGGAACTGTATCTTAAGCAGTTAGTTGTTGGTGGGCTGGATCGTGTTTATGAAATTGGCAAACAATTTAGGAATGAGGGCATAGATTTGACTCGTAATCCTGAGTTTACTACCTGTGAGTTCTACATGGTTTATTAGGACTACAACAACTTAATGGATATAACGGAGCAAATGTTGAGTGGTAAGAATCTATTAAGTGTTTTGATTGTTATATTGATATTGATTCTCTATATATCTTATCATCAAGTCACCTGATTAATCTCATGTGCAAACCATTAAACAGGTATGGTTAAGGAACTTACAAAGGGAAGCTATAAAATCAAGTATCGTGCGAATGGGCTTGACAAGGAACCTATTGAAATTGACTTTACTCCACCTTTCAGGTGCGTGGTGTACATTATCTGGTCATTATAATTCTATTTTTGAATGATAGGTTTGGATTTTTAATTGTTACAGAAGGATTGACATGATTGAAGAATTAGAGACGGCAGGACTCAGTATTCCCAAAGACTTGTCGAGTGAGGTAGCTAATCAATATCTGAAGGATGCGTGCTTGAAGTATGAGATCAAATGTCCTCCCCCTGAGACAACTGCACGCTTGTTGGATAAAGTAATATCCTTTTTCTTGTTAGAATGGATAATAAAATTTAATGTCCCTGTTTTTCAGCGATAAAATGTCCCTGAGACACTGAAGTTTGTAGAACTGTTTTCTGCTATTGTAGTTCCAGTAAACAGCTGCAACATTTCTATTTAGTGAATTATAACATTAATCCTATGTGGCTGCAGGTTTACTGAGGCTTGGATACTATTAGGGTCTACTGCTATTTTTACCATTTTATATTTTACCTCTACTTTTTTTGCTACTTAATTGTAAGAAAAAATTTAGTTTTAATCAATTCTAATTAATGCACTTTGTTCATGTATAATTCTTTATTCCTTATTTTGAGCCTCTCTGAGCTGTCTGCAGGAAATATAATATATTGTTTTCATATTGCAGCTTGTTGGTCACTTTTTGGAAGAAACGTGTGTAAATCCTACATTCATCATGAACCATCCTGACATAATGAGCCCTTTAGCAAAGTGGCACAGATCAAAGCCAGGCCTAACTGAACGTTTTGAATTATGTGTTAATAAACATGAAGTAAGATCATGACATTCAAGTGATGATTATTTAAGAAAAAATATGTAATCATGCTTCTTCTGACTAATGTGTCTTACTTTTCAGCTTTGCGATGCGTATACTGAATTGAACGACCCTGTACAGCGACAGAGATTTCCGAACAACTCAAGGTAATGAAATTCAATACAAATGTAATATTTACGGTGCTCTAATTGATGCAATTTTTTTCTTTAGAAAATGTTGGGGTTAAACTCAAATCCCCTTCTCTTGGTAGCAACACCTCAACTAACCATAAATATTAGGGAGTCTCCGGACTCAACCCTCAAGCAATCAAACAATAAAATATATGTGCGGAAACATAAAACGATCAGATAAAGGATGCGTGAGAGATCAGGGAGAGATAAACACACCAACAATAGCTTTACGTGAGAGAAAATCTTCAAAGGGAAAAATCCACGGTACCATGTCCAGAACATCCACTATTTTCAATAATAATGGTTACAATCACTCTCAACGGCCTTCAGCCGAAGACACTCAACCTCACCAACAACAATGGTGGAAACACATTCAACAAGAGTTTTGCACTCAACCTCTCAGAGGCGCTCTCTCAACAGCCTAATGTTGGAGACACAAACAAGAATTTTCTCCCTCTTCTGGAATTCTGAAATCCTCCCCGCCTCCATCTATAAATGTTATATTTATAGAGAAGAATTAGGTTTAGGAATTTCAACGCCCTATATTGCAAGTGGGTCAGCCCCTCGAGAATTGGGCCCAAGTCAACATTCCCTTTTTCAACACTTAGGGATTTGGGTTGTTACGGATTTTATACTACCACGACAAGCGTACCGTTGTATCGTTGTAAGTTTCAAAAATAAAAGATCGTCTCCACAGGGATTTGGGTTTACGTCGGTTGATTTAATTTAACAATTTAGTAGTTATATACAGATGAAAAAAAGCGATGATTCATTTGTTTGTTTTGCGGAAAATGTAAACTAGCGGAAAATAAGTAAACGATTGCGGGAAGTAAATAAACAGATACAAGTCGAGTGAGAGTAGGATTGGATTTCCTTTTACTTATCCCTTTATAATTGATTTTACCTATGCATGTTCTATCCTTGTTGCCACACACGTCTAAGTAACCTTAATTCGATTCCTCGCAATTACGGTCCTATGGATATTTTACTAAACATCGATCCCTCGTATATTTAATTAAATATCCAAGCTTTAAGATCTTAATCACGTGTTTAATATGATCGAAACATTAAGCCCTATTCCTAGTGACGTAACGTAACGAGTGATTAAATTCAGTTCAAACCCTAAATTTACTTTCTAGTCGCCTTTAGGGTTAAGTTCATGAAACTAACAGTTAATTAGAATCAAGCGTTAAGCGTAGAATAAAATCACCAACAAGAAATAGAACAACACATAAATAATTAAAAGAGCATAGGGATAAGAAAAAGTACGTCCAATCCTTAGAGATGCTTAAGTGAACATAGGCGGAACCTCCTCGATAGAATCTCCGATTAAGCTTGTCATCGATCCTCTTTTCGGCAGAACCTCCTTACAAAAATCACTCAACCTCACTTCTCTAATATCTTACACTCACTTAAACTTAAGAAACAAGAAAATATGAAGAAGCTGGTGCCTTGGGGAAGAGAGAAGAGATGGAGAATGTGCTTTGCTCCAAAAATTCGTCTAGTATTTATAGATTTTGGCCAGCAGTTTGTCCACTCGCCCAGGAGCCCCATTTGCACTAATTTTACTCGCCTGGGCGAGCTGAGGTCGCCTGGGCGCCCATTTTCTTCAGATTTCACTCGCCTGGGCGAGCTAAAAGGCGGTTCCTTGGAACTTGATGTCGCCTGGGCGACCAAAATGAACTAGGAATGCTGGCCTGGGCGAGTTAAAGTGACTTAGTGCTGAAGAATCCTTTTGGACCTTGTGGTTCTTGGGCTTTGAATGCTGTTTGAAGCCTTTTCTTTTACTTGTTTTACTCCATGCTCTTCCTTCCGCAATTTCGCTTCTTCTGTAACTTCGAAACCTAGCAAAATATAAATTCATTACTTGGCCGAAATCTTATCAAAATACAAAAGCATAGCTTACCTTCACTTAGTCATCATTTAACTAGGTTTCTAGGGTTTTCTTGTGCCTAAATCAATTTAAATGATGGATAAGTGCCATATTTGAATCCTATTTTCTACTGAAATGTGGCACTTATCAGGGCCAAGCATTAAACGAAACCTTATCCAACAAATTTTCCCCTTCCGTTTCAATGCGACACATCGACAACCCGAAATCCTTCTGGTAATCCACTAAGGCCCGAGGTCGTCACACAACCCGACCTTCCTACCTCGGCTTCATCATGCCGAGTTTCTCAGCCCGACTCCTTCACAACAATCTTCAAATTTCATTGCTGATACCGACTTCATCATCATGTCAGACCAATTCTAACTGGTGTGCACTTTCCCGAGTGTGAGCTTCCCATCCTCCACCGCATCTCGGATCCAGTGATACCTCACATCAATGTGCTTGGTGCGGGAGTGATACGTTGAATTTCTCGCAAGATGAATTGCGTTCTGACTGTCACACTTCAGCTCATACTCATCTTGATCATGGTCGAGTTCCTAGAGAAAATTCTTCATCCACAGCAACTCTTTGCACGCTTTTGTTGCGGCAATATACTCGGCTTCAGTCGTCAAAAGTACCACACATTTCTGCAATCTTGATTGCCACGAGATTGCCCCTCCAGCAAACATCATCAAATATCCCGTCGTCGACTTTCTCGAGTCGGAATCTCCCCCTAAATCAGCATCCGAGTAGCCTTGCAACCCGGCTTCACAATCTCCAAAGAGAAAACACAAATTGTTCGTACCCCGGAGGTACCTGAAGATCCACTGCACTGCTTCACAGTGCTCTCTGCCGGGATTTGAAAGATACCAGCTCACCACTTCAACTGCATACGCCAGGTCGGGTCTAGTGCAAACCATTTCATACATCAAACTTCCGACTGCAGATTGGTACGAGATCTTCTCCATCTCCTCTGTCTTCATCTGATCTCGGACATTGCCTCTCATTCAGCTTCAAATGTCAGGCCAAGGGGGTGTTCACTGTCTTGGTTTTGTCCATGTTGAATTTCTTCAAGATCTTCTCAACATATTTCTCTTAACTTAGCCACAGTAGCTTCTTCTTTCTATCCCTGATAATCTTTATTCCGAGAACTGCTTTGCTGGATCGAGATCCTTCATTACGAAGGATGAATTCAACGCCTTCTTTAATGCGGCAATCTTCACCTTGTCTTGCCATACTATCAGCATGTCATCCACATACAGCAGCAAGATCAAGAAATCAAGAGTCTCATACCTCTTCACAAATACACAGTGGTCGGCATTCGTCTTCATGAACCTATGTTCTGTCATGAAGGAATCAAACTTCCTGTACCATTGCCGAGGTGCTTGCTTCAAGCTACAAAGACTCTTCTTCAATCGGCATACCATGCCTTCACATCCCAGAGCGTCAAACCCTTCAGGTTGCTCCATAAAGATCTCTTCCTCAAGCTCACCGTGAAGAAATGTCGTCTTGCATCCATCTGTTCTACCTCCATGTCTATTGTAGCTACCATAGCTAATACAATTCAGGCCGAGGTCAACTTCACAACAGAAGAGAAAATTTCATTAAAATCAATCCCTTTCTTCTGATTGCAGCCTTTCATTACAATCCGGGCTTTGTATCTCGGCCTCTTGTTGTTCTCCTCCTGTTTGATCTTATACACCCACTTGTTCTTCAGAGCTTACCTTCTTCTAAGTAGCTCGGTCAGCTCATAAGTCTGATTCTCATGGAAGGATCTCATCTCATACTGCATGACCTTCTTCCATTCATCACTCTCTACGCTCTCCACCGCCTCATCATAACTCTAAGGTTCACCATTCTCAGCAATTATGGTATATTCGTCTGGTGGATACCTTGTAGAAGATCTTCTTTCTCTAGTGGGGTATCTCGGCTCTTCTTCTTCTTCATCCTCAGAACCTGGTTCCTCACTCTGAACCCGGATCCCGATATCATCGACTTGTTGCTGGTCATCATCTTCAACATCGCCTCCAGTGATTTCTCCACTGGTTTCTCCCCTTGCTTCAGCATGCACACAAGAGACGGGTTCTTCACTTCGAACAGTAACCCGGACTTGGGACTTCAAAATGTCATGGATGGTCTCATCCTTATGGAAGACTACATCTCGGCTTCTCACAATCTTCTTGTTGATTGGATCCTACAGTCTGAAACCAAACTCGATTTTCAATGAATCGAGGTATATGCACTCCTTCGTCTTCGCATCTAGCTTCGCCCTTTCATCTTTAGGGACATGCAAGAATGCTCGACATCCAAACACCCTTAGGTGATCTTAGGTCGCTCTCCGACCTGTCCAGACTTCATTTGAAATCTCTCATTCTAGCGGTCGTGATGGTGAGAGATTTATCAAATCAACCGTTGTCCTAACTGTCTCTCCCCAATATGCTTTCGATAGCCTGACGTTGGATAGCATACTTCGGACCTTCTCCTCAATAGTCTGGTTCATCCTCTAAGCGAGTCCATTCAGCTGAGGAGTCTTCGGGGGTGTCCCCTCAAGTCGGATCCCGACTTCTCTATAGTAAGCTTCAAAGGGAGCACGATACTCACCACCATTATCAGATCTGATCACCTTCAACCTCTTGTCATTCTTCCTTTCCAACATGGCATGAAATTCCTTAAATGATTGGAGAACCTGGTCCTTGGTCTTCAACAGGTAAACCCACACTTTGCGGGAATGGTCATCAATGAAAGAGACAAAGTACTGTGCTCCTCCAAGCGATCTCTCCGACATGGAGCAAATGTCAGTATGGACGAGGTCAAGTATGCACATCCGTCTCCTGGGTTGATCCGGTCTCACAAAAGAAACCTGGTGCTGCTTTTCAGCTAGGCAGTGCGAGCAACTCTCTAGCCTTTGACCTTTCAACCCGATCAATAGCTCTTTCTTCTCCAAAATCTCAAGCCCTTTCCCACTCATGTGGCCAAGATGCTTGTGTCACAGCTCTAGGCTTGATCCATCAAAAACAGTATTGGCTTCTCCGCCAATCATCCTTCCTTGCATCATATACAAGGAACCTTCCTTCTTTCCACGGGCTATCACCAAACTTCCCTTGGATAGCTTCCATCTATAGCCCTTAAAGCTGTTCACTTACCTGGCATCATCAAGCTTTACCACCGATATTAGATTCAACCGCATGTCAGGTACATGCCTCACATCTTTCAATACAATCTGACACCCTACTTCCGAGGTTAAGGTCACATCGCCGACACCAACAATCTTGCTAGTCACCTGATTCCCCATCTTCGCATCTCCAAAATCTCCACTCTGGTAGGAGGAGAAAAACCTTCTTTGAGGGGTCTCATGAAAAGAGGCATCTGAATCAACTATCTAGGCATCGAAGGAAACATTCACAAAATCTTCTCCGAGAAGAAATATCTCGACCCCAACATTGGCAACCACCACCGTGGTGCTCTTCACCTCTTTCTTACTCTGGTTTGACTTCACAGACACACTCTGCTCATCTCTTTGTAGAGTCGAGCAGTCAGTCTTCTTGTGTCCGGACTTCCCGCAGTAGAAGCACTTTAGTTCACTCCTCAGTCTTGACCGATCTCGGGACCTATCCCAACTCTCACGACCCCGGCTCTTACCACGAACTCGACAGTCGGACTTACTCCTTTCAGCAACGATGGCATCGCCCGTGCTACTTGCACCCCGTTCTCTTCTCCTGGCTTCTTTATTCAAGAGGTTGTTTGTTACAACATCCATCTCCAGTTTCCCTTTTAGTGCCGAGTTACTCAACGTCACCACCATACTATCCCAACTCTCTAGCAATGAGCTTAACAGCAACAACGCTTGCATCTCGTTGTCAATCTTCATATCGGCCTTGGACAACTGGTTCACAATACTTTTGTATGTGTTGAAGTGCTCTATCATGCTCATCCCGTCCTTGTACTCCAGCTTCACAAGCCGGCGAACCAGGTGAGCTTTGTTCCTAGGAGTCTTCTTCTGAATCATGGACTCCAACTTGTTCCACAATTCGTACGCATTAGTGAACTCGGCCACATGCTCAAAGATGTTTTTATCAATATACTTCCTGATCGTGGCCACCGCCTTCCAACTCAGGATCTCCCACTCCTTGTCCATCTTACCAGCCGGTCTCTCATCAAGGACAATGGGCTCATGCAAATCCTTGCAATACAGATGATATTCCATCATCGGCCTCCAGTAGGTAAAGTTGTCTGCAGTCAACTTGAACACCCCGTCATGGGTTATGCTACCACTGGTCTCCATCCCGGTCACTCTCTCTCAGAACCCTTCACGTTGGGCTCTGATACCACTCTGTTGGGGTTAAACTCAAATCCCCTTCTTTGTTGGGAGCAACACCTCAACCAACCACAAACACTGTGGAGTCTTCAAACTCAACCCTCAAGCAATCAAACAGTAAAATGTATGTGTGGAAACGTGAAACGATCAGATAAAGGATGCGCGAGAGATCAGGGAGAGATAAACACACCAAAAATAGCGTGGGAGAAAACCTTCAAAAGGAAAAACCCATGAGACCTTGTCCAGAACAATCCACTATTCTCAATAATAATGGTTACAATCACTTTCAACAGCCTTCAGCCGGAGACACTCAACCTCACCAACAACAATGGTGGAAACGCTCTCAACAAGAGTTGCTCTCGACCTCTTGGAGACGCTCTCTCAACAGCCTAATGCTGGAGACACAAACGTGAATTCTCTCCTCCCTCTTCTGGAATTCTGAAATCCTCCCAACCTCCATCTATAAATGTTATATTTATAGAGAGGAATTATGTTTAGGGATTTCAGCACCCGAAAATGCAAGTAGGCCGGGGTTAGCTCCTCGGAAATTGGGCCCAAGTCAACATTCTCTTTTTCAACACCTAGGGATTTGGGCCAAGTATTAAACGGAACCTTATCCAACAGAAAATAATAGTAGTAACTGTTTGTTATTTGTTTTGTACGTCAGGATCGGCAATCAGGAGATGATGAAGCAATGGCCTTAGATGAAACATTTATTACGGCTCTGGAGTATGGTTTGCCACCTACTGGTGGTTGGGGTTTGGTTATTGATCGCTTGGCCATGTTAGTGACGGATTCACATAATATTAAGGTTATTACCCTTTCTCTACCTGCTTGCATGCTTACTTTATTTTCACAAGTTCTTACCATATTCTATCCTTTTGGTTACAGGAGGTTATGCTCGTCCGTGCTATGAAACCTCAAGATTTAGCATTCAACCAAAGCTGTGTTTTAATCATCACACACAGGGTATGTTCTACCTCAAGCTGTTAAATATATAGTCCGCATAACTACCTAGGATTTCTGAGTAAAGTGTGAGCACTGTACTGCATAATTTGTAGCCAGTACTGAAATCGTTAAATCTTGCGTAGTGGAGTGAATGGCCAACCCCAATAATGCTAGCAGTTTAGAGCATGTTTGGAAATCCGTTGCAAAACTATGTTTGAGGCAAAAGTAATTTTGCCAATGGATCAGGACCTTGCTTTTGCTTTCATTTTGTTTTTATCCGTTTTATTTGCATTGGAACACGCTTATTTGCATTGGAACATGCACCACAGCATTTCCATATGCAAACCAAACGTGCACTTAGAGGATCATGGAACAGCTGATAGTAGATAGAAATCATATAATTCCTAATACACACATGATGAATGATAAATACTCAAAGCACAAAAATACTAAAAAAAACCCTTAAGATATTCATCATTGCTACTTAATCTTGATGACACAATCATCATTAATACAATGCATAACTAATAAAATCTAGTCAAACAGTGGCTGGGTGGGGAGGACCTACATACAACTCTGGTGCCAACAGAAGCAGCAAAAAAGGGTTGCCTTTGTTGGAAAATGGGTGGCCAACAAAATAGAGGCAAGAGAGTAGTTGTTCTTCGTGTAATTTTGCTACAAACAAAGAATTAAAAATTAAAATGCTTCAGATTTTATGCATGGGTGAGGGAACAACAATGAAGGATGAACGAATTTGAAATGCATATATACTACTTGTATAAATAGCAATTTTGCCTGTGGAATATTGCGTTTGATATATGTATTTTTCAGTTATGTTGCTGATGTTGGTGATAACTTACAATCCTTTTTTAGTTAGAGTTGAAGTCTTTTTTTTTTTTTTTCTTTATTGATTTCAGGAACATATGAGAAAATGCAAGATGGGATCTCAGTTTTGATTTGTGTGTTTGATTGGTAGACTTGCCATTCACTGGTCATACATCATCAACATTACTAATCTATCCTTCAAGGGCTGTTGGGAAAGTCGTTATTTTATAAATAGGAGTATTATATTATTTGTTGATTGGATTAATGGTTGTCAAATACTGGCCTCTTTAGTTCTCACTAATTTTCGTTTGTTTTAGTATTGTATTTTTCTTCAAAACTTTTGCTGTCTTAATATATAATTGTGCATTTTTTCCTTTCAATTATACCCTTACATATATGAAATAATTAAAATTACTTATCAGCGAAGTATTAATAACCTTGATATTTACAATCTAAAGTTCAAAGTAGAGGTAGGAATATATGGGTTACTCTGCCTTGCAGTGTACGTATAGGGCACATAATGAGAAACAGGGTTTAATTGGCAATGAAAAATATAAAGAGAAGGGAAGGGGTGTACTTAACAAACAAGGAATTGTTAATAGCAACAACCATAAGTTTAAGCAGCCCATATTTTAGATTGGCTAATATTGTCATGCCTTTATACATTTATGGCGTCATAGTCAATCCATGTCTTCCATAAATAAAAAAGCATACCAATTAAATAATTAAATGACAAAAGAAATATTCGCATCATTTCAAAATAAGTGTCGTCTTACATTATTTTACATAGACAAAAAAACTAATAAAGGATAAAAAAGTGTGATAATTTTATAAAACTAACCTTATTAAATAGATGACAAAAAATAATATTAATATTAAATTCAAAAACTAAAGTAACATTTATCAGGGATATATTATTTTTTAAGGTTAAAGTATGTTTTTTGTCTAGTAAATATAGAAATATTTGCAATTTGTCCTTACAAAATTTTCAGCATTGCGCTCACAATTTAAATGTGTCATTTTTTAGTCTAAAGCAAAGGTTTGAACATTAGAAACTACATGCATGACCAACCAAAAAAAACATCAGATTTTACATCAACCGATGTAAAAAAGTCATCATCGTAGGTTTAGATTTATCCTAACCTACTTAGATCCTGGCAAAAAAAATGACACATTCAAATTTTGTGAAAAAAAACATCAAAACTTATTTTGTAGGATCGAATTTTGAACATTTTCATATTTATGAGGATGAAAAAATATTTTAGCTTTTTTGAAAATAGATACTAATTAAAGAAACTTGAAATATAAAACAAGTGCTAGTGGGAAATTACATTCATTCAGATTTCATGAAAATATTTTCGTACTAAAGAGCATTGGCCATATTTATATCCTTAAGCGCAACCAATCTGATTAACATGTGGATTCTATTTTGGTTTAGATGGGTTATATGAGTATTAGTTTGTAAAAGCTCTCAATTAAACATCATTTAATTTTAGGTTTCACTATAATATTTGCATGTCATCAAAACCTTATTAAGCCAGAGAACATATGCAGGTATGGGAGTACGTCAAGGATGGTTTGACGTGCATTACATGAGTAAATAGTCACTTTGATCCCTGTACTTTGCATTCAGTGACAATTTGGTCTCTATACTTTTGAAATAATCAACTTAGTCCACAAAAGTGCAAATGTGATTCATCCATTTTTGTTAACTTTTTGAGTACATTTGTGCCATATCGTTGCTAACATGGCAAATTCACATGTGCAGGGGACGTTCCACATCAGTGCACAATGTTTTGGACTAAAATGTCAGTGATTTTATTACCATTTATTTTTAAAGTTATGTAGTTAACGTCTATTTTAAGAAGAAGCTTATTCTTCTTGATTTCATTCTAATAAGTTCTTATGCAACAACCAAATGGTCCCCAACAAATATAACTAAATGACAAAATGGTCCATGGCAGATCATGTTGTTGCGAAAGCACCACCGCCGACATCATTATCGACACCGTGACAATAAAGGCTGGCATGAAGAACCAAACGACGTATTTCATGTTTTACCCTTCCATCTCTTTCTCCTCTCATCGCAAACCACCATCACCTGCAAATATTATAGTTAAACCTTAATATAATGTTAGGTTGGCTACCTTATTTGCCCTTTTGTTGTTGTTGTTGTAATATTGTATTATATTATAATGTGTTCGTTATTATTGTTATATAGTTATGTTAGAGGGTTAGTTATTATGTTTGGTGTTAGATGAGTGTTAGATTAACTTCTTATAATTAGAAGGATTAAAAAACTGTACAAGTTTGGTATTAGTTTTATGAAAGAAAACCCTAGAAAGACCACATTGTATCATGAGTTATACTTATCTGTTTGAGGTATTGTCTACGCCATTGGAAAGCTTGATAAAAAAAAATATACAATTCATCCCTAGATCTATGAAACCAAAATTGGCTTCCATCTTAGAGAAAACAACTCCAAAATAGTACACTTGATCATGAAAAGCACTTTAAGTTCCACATTGGGTAAAATAACCTCATGAATACCTTTCTTCTCTCTATAAAGAGGAGACCACGAAGCCTTAAGGAGCACCATAGAATAGATTGGGCTTAGTGTTAAGCGCAGAGCCCCTCATAGTTAATATTTTTATCTTCCCCTTAGAGTTTCCAAACTCGAGAGTAAGAGTTGTGGGGATTGTGATGGACAACGCCACCAAGTTAATGTGAGTTAGTCGGAGTTTGTCTCCATGTTTTCCAGGTGAATGTTTTCCCCTATCCTTCCTAAGTTATTGATTCATTTATTTGTGGTTTAAGTAATTTATATGTTCTCAATAATTAGATATCTTATCTTAATTTAGGAGAATGAAATGGAAACAAAGATATGTGAATAGAATAACCAGAAACGTGAATTTAATGTAAAAAATGACCCATGAATCTAATCGATTAGGCTTAGATATCTTCATAAGAAATGTAGACCTAGATGTTAGTAAACAAATGGCTTTGGTTTCACCTGATTTGAACTTCTGGAACTCTCTATATATGGAACTATTAGTGAGGAAAGGTCAAACTGTCAAGATTGTGCAATTAGTTCATGTTCTTCCAAATTTTAGGCATAGTAGACAATTGAACTAGCCTTTGACGTAAACATAGAAGTTGTAAACAAGATAACAATTAGCTTGATAATATTAGTATAACTCTAAATATTATATTTACACCTCACAAAAGTCATAGACGTGTATGTAGCATAAAGTGATAGAAGTAATACTCAAATCTTAAAGGATGTTATGCCAATCATAATACAAAGTAGATAGATAGTATAATTAATGTGTGGAATAAGGATAAAAGGTATTTTAGGTACATGACTTGATTGAATGATGACATTAAATACATGTGTGTTGAGATTATAATTTGAATGGTGGTTTATTACTGTTCTGGAATCATTGAATGTTTTGTTTTAGCTTGAAAGTGTGAATTGTAATGTATGATGTTCATGTGCACATGGTGAATCAAGTGATGTCATGATAATGTTTTGAAAATATTTATATGTAGCCCGAGTTCATGTGGAGTAGGGACTACCATGTTATTATGAGTTATGGTTAAATGTCATTGAGATGAATGACCTAGCCTATGTGGGGCGAGAATAGGATCACTATGTGTGATGTGAGGTTCAATAGAACCACTTATGCTTGAATGTTTGAGATGTGCATCATAAATGTGCATTGTTTTTGAGTCGGGGAATGTGGCCAAGCTTAACCGAGGAAGACACGAATGAGTTGAAGTATGACTTTGTCCTTGGAATTTCTAATTTAGAATCTTCGTGTAGCTCATGTTGATCCCATGAGTTTAAGTATCCTTGCAATCCTAATAGACCACTGACAGTCTCGTTTCGGGGAGAGTGTAATAATGGAATCATCTGGGTTCATTACTACATATCTTCTCAAGCTTCTTTCACAAATGTTTTCTGGTACAACATGCATATGAGAAAAGAGTAAGCAACATTGCATTGCATATGTGCATTTCTGTGAATTGTCTAACTTGTTTGGTTTATGAAGTGGATACCATGCGTGGCTTGTGTTGTACTTATGTTATGTGTGAATGAGTTTATCCATAATTTTAATAATGTATATGTATCTATATGTTAAACTATTGTGGTGGCTTGTAATGTGATGGGATGTAGCTCTTTAAGAACATGATGAAAGATGTATCTAGAATAACACTTTTGAGTATATGTTAGAATGAATATTGTCTTTGAGCATAAATTGATGTAAGGTGAGTGTTTGAAAGTAAAACTTGAGTAAGTAAAGTGGAGTTATCATGAGAGGGAAAGTTGTAAAATTAAGTAATTAACTTACTGTTAAAAGAATGAATCTCAAGATATTAGTGAAGATGAACTAGTGTAGTAAGTGATTACAAGGGATAAATGAAAGGAAAGTGTTTATGATTGATGGATGTAGACCCAACCTTATAAATGATAGGGTTAGATAGAGACCCAGTGAGAGTAAAGCCATGGGAGACAAAGATTGGGTTGTTCTAGTAAAAGAGTCTAACCTAACCTTAGAGTCCTTAGAGTACTCACCGAGACATTATGTCTCACTCTTTTAAGTTTCCTTATTTTTAGGAAACAGGTGATTGTGTCGTTGGAGCATGGAGTCTTGTTATGGAAGACATAGTCTAGTTATGTTTTATATTTTTATGTAATTCATTTTATATGATGTATGAGAATCTTGTTACAAGGGAGGAATTGTATTTTTCAATATTGTAATTATGTTGTAATTTGTATATTTATTTATTAGCTTCTGGATGATAACATTGTGTAAATATTTTCTTAATTTTCACTACCTGAGAAAATTAACGCAGTTACGGAAATACCTTCAGGGTGTTACATTTAGTGGTATCTCTTCCCCTCTTTCCACCCATGATTGTGTTGATGACACGCCTCGACTAGTCATGGGATTTATCTTCCCCTCTTTCCTTAGACCTACTTTTGTGCCTCTCTGTTCGAGGTTATCATGGTCTTGGTCTTTGTTTCTGTTAGAATTTTGCTGATGAGAATTGTGCCTGGTGAGATTGTGGTTTGTGGATGAATCCTTTCAAGTGTCCCAACTTGATAAGGTCTTCAATCTTATCTTTGAAGACCTCACATTCCTTAGTAGACTGGCCTTGATTCATATGGTATTGGCATTGTTTAGAGAAATATGCCTTCGACAGGGTGTTAGCTCTTTTTGGCATTACTAAGATTTTGGTAGCTAGCCAAAGCTTGCTTCAAGATCCTGGACCTACTTGCATTAAGGGGAGTATAATTCCCATATTGAGGTTCATAGGGTGGCCGATTCCTACTTCTATCATCCCTTGCTTTGGTAAATTTCGTTCTTTTCGGATCCTTTTTGGTTATTGTCTCTTCAGCCCTGGCTTGTTTCTGTATTTGGCCAATTTTTCCATCTACATGTATTATGCTACTTTTCGATGAAGGTCATCCATGTCAGACTCGATTTTTTTGCACAGACTGTTGACAAAAGGGCCCCAGCCTGAAGGCAGTTATCAAATGATGCATGGCGACCACGAGATCAAGGTTTTGGATGTTCAAAGCTATTTTTGTGAAACACTCCATGAAAGTTCAAAGGAGTTCCTTTTTCTCTTGCTGAATATTTGCCAGAGCTACTGGTGTAAAATGGTGTGGCCGACTAGTTGTGAATTGAGTGTCGAAACGATTAGCCAACGTCTCAAAAGAATCAATGGTGTTTGGTGGTAATCGAGTTAACCAATAGAGTGAGTACCCTTTATTGAAGTAGGAAAGACTTAGCATAAGATGGCGTCATCCGTAGTGTACATACTAACCTGAGTGACATAAACGTCAATATGCTCATTCGGGTCAGTAGCACGATTGTACTTTTCGATGGTTAGGCTTTTCCATTAAATGGCAATGTGGCCTCTATAATGCCAAGGACAAAAGGATTCTTGTATTGTTGCAACTGTTTTCCTAATGTATTGATTGTTAACCATTGTGCATTTTGTTTAACGTTAACAGTTATGGGTTGAGGCATCTCATAGGCCACAGACTCCCCTTTAGTGCTTATCTATACCTCGTCCTCCGGTTGCCATGTTCTATTGAGACTCCGCAATTGTGCATTTTCTTGTCGAAGGACACTTGCACCTGCAGCCGTTTCACCACGGATGATAAGTCGATTTGATCTTCAACTTATACCTCTTATTCCTCATGATGTTGTTATCCTGGTTGTACTGTTGTTGTCATGTCCATCCTTTTTTGAGTAATTGCCATATGACTTGGGATCGGGATACTATTTTACTTCGACTTCAAGGTAGATGCCAAAATATTTTTGTCGAATAGCTGTCAGACACTATAATCCTCGTGGCTACGCTTTCTGCTCCTATTCATCCTTCGGTGCTTGGTATGAGATTTATTCGAATGAGGATACTTGCAAAAAAGACACTTTACGGGGAAATTGAAAATGCCTGGGGATGGAAATGAAGGAATGTCTACACTGCCTGGATTGAATCAGATCCAATTTGAAGGGTTTTGTAGGTTCATTGATCTCGACTTTGACCAATAAATAGGATAATAAATGCGCAAAATGAATAGTACGTGATCCTTATCTTGAGGACATTAACACTATTTATACAAACCTTTTGGACCTTGAATCTTCGTGAGCATATTACCATCTAGGTAATCTGTCTCTTAAACTAGATTATGCAACCTAGTCCTATGATTGCCTTTGATTACGATAATTTTAGTCTTATAAAAGGGCTAAATAAGAATTCAATACCGAATGTCTATCCAATATACAAAGAAAAATTGAGAATTTCTATGATCCATTACTTACCCAAGTATCACAATCAATCTTGATCGTATTTATGCAAAGCTATTTTGGTTTTATTTGTCAGTATATTTATTTATTTCAATTGATTTTATGTATGTTAAGAATTATCTGAGGTAGTAGTGGAATATCCAAATGACAATGACATAGTGCACATGTTCTTTTAACATTCCCCAAAAATTCGAAGTCCTATTTCATCCAAAGTATCCGACAATAAATAAAAGGTGTCTGCGAGTTAGAACAACCTATAAATATGTAGTCGAAGACCCATGAACTTCGATCAACAGCTCCATTACATACTTTTAACCTCGATTTCTTTTTCTCTACAGTAAACTACTATTTTCGTACATAGATCCAACCACAAATGTAGTAATCTTCCAAAATATGAGTAAAGAAAGATGAGGTCGAGAAGAGGCATACAGAAATAAGTGGGTACACACAATCCCTAAAATTTCATATTTGAAGTGCTTTGCTTTTTAGAGCCAATAATTCCAAACAGCTTTCATTTTTATACCATTCTTATTGGTTCTTTGGATCTTAGCTAGCCTTATGCTATGTTTGCAATGCCAGAGTGGCAGAGATACTTAGTCTTATGGAGATATCCTCACGTCCAAAGACTAGTTGAATAAGTACGACAGGAAAAAAAATTATTTACGGATTGAGTCTGTACAATAATCTTCTTGGTGTGTTTTTGCTGGGTCCCAACATTTTATTGATGTTCTATCACTTTTATTAAGAAAAATGTTGGAGTAATTCTTGTTCAATACTAGCGAATCACATGAATTATAACATTAAAATTATGATTAAAGTGTACAGTAATTATTGAATTGGTATATTAATAACACAAAATAAGAATTTTTTTGCGCTGAATTTCCACGTTTAACATGACAATTCTATTGTTGTATACCATTGACTTGACTATATGCGTATTACCTTAATTAGTAAAATGAATCATTATTATTTTTGTTTACTTTATCTTTTATTTTGAATGTTTTAAGCAACATGTATATTCAGGGCTAAAGTTGCACAAAAATGCTTTACTTCCCAGAACATACAAGAATTTATCCCGAAAAAGAAACTAGAAGTTAAACCAAACACTTGCTAGACAGTTGAGTGAATCCATTGCAAAAAAAGAAAAAACATGAAAGAGTGAACGCGTACACTACAAGTAAGCATATAGCATTTGCGCAACAATAAGGGCTACGTACCCCAATGTGTGAGAAGTGTGTGCCCTTTCATGTCCCAACGGGATAATTGGCTAATTTCCCGAGTTGACTTTTTGTTTTATTTTTTTTATTTTCTGAGTTTGTGTGTGTCATGGGAAAAGGATGATAGAAAGTGTGTTGGTTTCCAATGAATAAATTTACATGAGTTGACTATAATTTGAGATATTTGAGATTAGGGTCTGACCAAAAGACACCCTATTTATTCTCTCAAGTTCATGAGGAATTTGAGTTTGTTTGGACCAGGTAAATAGCGCCCTTTTGTGCAGCCCAAAAGGGAAAAAAGAGTTTATTTTCTTTTAATATAGAAATCTATTTTCTTTTTATTCGGAGAATCCCATCTGTGCCTTTTCTTTTCTTTCACTTTTAAAATATTTATTTTAATGATAAAACGTATCATTGAATTTTAATATTTCTTTTGTCTTTTGTATTGTGATTAGAAAGAGAAACTATGAAAGAAAAAAGTTTTAAAATGAGTTGAAGTACGTGATGAACTGAACTTAAATTCTTAAACTGAATTATATTATTTATAATTTCAGTTATGGAAATGTGTAATTCGTTTTAATTATGTTGATCAATTTATTTGGTGTGTACCTTTCTTCTATCTCAAAACTCTATGGATTAAATAAACAAGCCTTTGGATTTGATCACGGGTATCCCACTTGTGAATTCAATTGTTCAGCCCTTTTTTTTAAAGAACCTTTTTTCTCCGATGAAGGTTTTTGTTCTTTTGTTAGTTTTTTCGTTTGTTCTTTTGTTAGTTAGTATTGGTGTTTTGTGTTTGTTTTGTTCAATTTTCAGTTGTCTGGTATTCAGCGATGATATTTTGAAACAAAGATTAAGAAAGATTCCTAACTTTGCAATAGTTTAAGCACTAATTAAGTGAAACAGCCACATTTGGCTCTCCTTTATTGTGTAAGTGCTCTGTGCAATCAAACGTTTGGATTATGGAATCAATGAAAGATATGACTCGTGAACTAGTACATTTATAATTTTCAGTGTCAACAATTGTAAGTTGAAAATTCGTACTCCGTACATTTATAATTTGTCCTTAAATATTTATTGTTTTTAAAAAAATAAAAGAACATTAATTATTTTTTTCCAGTTATACTTTATTTCTTACTATTTTACCTAAATAATTAAAGAGTTTTATAAATAAATAAAAATGATTAAAAAAGTGATGAGTCAGTTTCACCAATAGAGATTAGGCATGACAACGGGAAGGGGCGAGGATAGGTTAATCTTTCATCCCCCATTTTTGACTCTCCAAGCTTTTCTTATCTTTGCGTTAGATCTCTATTGGAATCTAAAATTTAGACTTATTTCTACCCTATTTGGGGATCGAGTTTCCCCACCCCACCTCGTCCATGATCTTAACTTGTTGTTTTTATTCATAAAAAATAGAGAAAACATGACAAATCTTTTTTATAATTGGATTGAATCTATTAGAACATGCTAAATTAAAATTTCAAGTAAAAATTATTTGATTTCATTTATTTTTGGATAACTTAAAGAAATAGTGATAATGAGACCTTGTTTACCAAGGATGAAATTTCAAGTGCAACAAATTAAGTAAAAATTACTTGCTCTCGTTTATTTTTTGAGCTCAACATAAAATTAAGTAAAAATTGTATGCAGTTATAAGGAAAACAATAATTTCATGCATAAAATAACCATTAATCCATTAAAATTGATAATAGAAACTAAGGTATTGAAGGTTATAATAGAAATTTAAAATAATCTCGAAAATGATCTCGGTTACGGGGGCGGGGACCAATATACTTGATCCCATCCCCAAACCCGACTTTCTCAATTGAAGAAAATTCAATCTCGAAAATAATCTTGATTCTGATCAACTTAGTTTTTTTTTTCTGTCAAAGTCAGGATAGGTCCCCGCAAGAACAGGTTCACTTGTCATACCTAATAAAGATTCATGAACAATTTGATAGATACTTTACACCAATATAATAACAAAAAACTAAGAGTCTTACTAATTAATAGCATAAGAAAACTTGTTGAGGAATAAAAAATAAAATATTTTTACTACAAAAGAATTTATCTTGTTTTTTATTTATTATAAATTTATTGAATTTTATAAAAAAAAATTAAAAATATATATTAATAATGATATTTTTATTGGTTGCATGTATAAACTTTTTACACTAATATTAGTATATAAAATAGTAATAAACTCAAAACTACATTATATATTTTTAAACAAGAATTAGTTTTTAATAGTAATAATCATTTTCTAATGATAATTTGTGTAATTGGTGGTAACAATTTTCTTACATTACTTTACAAACGACTAATGTGAAACAGGGGGGTACATGCCATCAGGGGCAGACCCTGCCCCCGCCACCACCAAGATCACACAATTCACAAGTCTCTTAATATTCAGTTAAATAAAAATTGCCGCCCCCCTAATATTTATGGCTTACTCTTTGTATTATTATTATACATACGGCTGGAAATAGGCCAGGTCAAGTTAGGTTTTGATAAGTCTGAGCCTTGTCCGCATCATTATCATTAAGTCTAAACCTGACTTGTTACCTGTTAAAAATAAGTTATTAAGGCCTGAACCTGGCCTGCATAAAGGTCTCGTCTGTATACAAAGTCTGATTAAATAAAAATAAATAATTAAAAATAAAAAATAACATAATAGATATGTTTTTCTTATAAATTATTAAATATGATCCTATAAGTTATAGATATGTTTTTCTTAATCATTTATGAGATTTTTAAGGTGATTTTTTAAAGTGATTGATCATCCACCTTCATGATAAGAAAAAATATTTTTTAAAAAATAAATATATTATTTTTAAGTTTTAATATATATATATATATATATATATTAAATATGTCAGCCTGATAGGCCTAATAAGCTTTTTTTTAAAGCTTGAACCCGACCTTTATATTTAAACAGGCTTTTCAAAAAGTCTTAGTCTTACCTTTATAATAAACAAGTCAGACTAGGTCAGACTTTGAATAGGCCAGGACAAGGGCCCCTGATAGACATTCTGGCTCATTTCCACCCCTAATTATACACCATTATATCCAATAATTCCCATTTATATTGATATTAAAGTTTGTTACACGGCCTAATGGACCAATCCTGTTCATTAATTCAAACCCTTTAAAATTTAATTAACTTATAATCAATGATTGAATTTTTTTAGCAATAATCTCATTTACCGTTTCAACAATCTAATTTATATAAGCCTTTTATTGAAAGTTGAATTTACATCTTTTTTTTAAAAGGAGTTGAATTTTAAAGACTACATATTTTGATTTTGATAAACTTCTACGTCAAAGTTTAGTTTAAGTATACTTTTGTTTTTTAACTTATTAAGAAAGTCTAATTTAATTAATTTAATAATGTGTGTTTTTAATTCTTATGAATAAAAAATATTTTTATTTTAGACTTAAACTTAACATTAAATCTAAAGAGTAATAAATAAATAAATAAATATTATTTCATCTTGACTTGCTAAATTATATTTGAATGTCTTTTATGTTTATGTGTTTGAAAAGAATGGTCGATAAATTGTTGAAGCATGACATCTTAAAGAACTATTAATAGTAGAAATTAAATTGTAAACATTTATTAATAGTACAAATTTGTCATTAATAGTTATATTTATTTATTTTCATGGGATGATTATTACAAAAAAAGGACTTTAACATCAGTTCTCGAGAAATTTCAACATCGGTTAGAATCAATGTTGAAACAACTGTAGTTGAAAGTAGATATTTTTTAATATTAGTTTTAAAATCAATGTTGAAAATCATTATCTACATCGATTCTGACTAAAACCAATATAGAAATGAGGTCAAAATTGTGTATTCTGAAGCGCTTTTTTACATCGATTCTAAAAGATCCGATGATGAAAGTTGTATACAACATCAATTTTGGCAAAATCGATATTGAATGTGCCTTTATAGCATAGGTTTTGGCTAAAATCGATATAGTATAACACATTCAACATCCATTTTAGATCAATCATTTTTTTTTTTGCAATTTTGTAAAAATATTTTGTCTGTTTTTACAATGAACCAACTTGCAAATCAAAACCA
Organism: Glycine tomentella; assembly: GCA_007407185.1. Lineage (NCBI taxonomy): Eukaryota > Viridiplantae > Streptophyta > Magnoliopsida > Fabales > Fabaceae > Glycine > Glycine tomentella. The sequence goes on from PYAF01000449.1 coordinate 1,848,765, forward strand.
AAATTGGCCCAAACAATTTGTATAATAATGGTGTTGAGATATATATATATATATATATATATACACATATTAAAATTATTATTAAATAAATAATCTGCAAATTAAGCAGAATCTTTTCAAAGTCACACACACATAATAAGCAACATGCTTTCACTTTCCCGAAACCCAAAAACCATCCTCGCAAGCTCAAGGCTAAGCATTGGCCTTATGCCACTACACTAGACAACAAATTCGTCCCATCTAAAGAGCAACAAGAAACCCCATAATATATTCACGACTTGGCATAAAAAGCATACATTATTACATCAACATCATTAATTGAAGTATTAAATTAGTAGTAAACTACCCCAAATGAATAAAATCAAGAAATTTAATTTAATTCAACAAAGAAACACAACAAATTGATACCATTACCATATAAGGCAGCGTGCAAGCTTCCATGGCGAATGAAATCAATGATAATCAGCTTCTCATCATGCACAAAGTAATAATCTCTCAAAGAATAACGTTAGGGTGACTAACCCTGCCAATGGCCTCAACCTTAGACTCAAATTCCTTGAACCGCCACGTGGCATCACCCTTACTGAGCCTTTGAACAGCCACCACATTCGTCTCCACTGCCACGGAGGACGACCCTTTTTCGACACCGACAACCTTATACACAATCCCACTGCTTGTCTTCCCAACAACATACGTAGAAGCCCTAAACAAATCCTCCAACTCCAACTCAAACCCTTCATCAACCACAACAAATTTACCCTCTGCCCCCTCTCCCAAATCCATGTTATCCTCCAATTTTGGACCCCTATAATGACCCTTAAGCCTGGCGTGGCTAGCGCGAGGTCCAGCGCTGTTAGCGTCAGGTTTACTCAGCAGAAAACCAGTGCAGAAGTGTGGCGCCGGTAGCGCCAATGTGGCGCGATCAATGCCATGCTCACTGGGTTGTGGGGCGGATGGCACGAGTGACACCAGACCTACTGGAGGATGACGCCGGTGGCGCCATGGTGGCACGTGTAGCGCCATAGATTCTGAAGGTCGACGCTTGTAGCACCAGAGTGGCGCTGGTGGCACCAGAAAACTCTGGAGACCTGTCCATCCCTGGAGGTTGGCGCGGTTGGCGCCATAGTTTCTGGAGGTTGGCGCGGGCTTGGCGCGGATGGCGCCATGGTTTCTGGCAGATGGCGCGATCGGCGCGACAACTCTGACAAGACCACCATAAAAAGGGAAAGTCGCGATTTTGGAGAGAAAAACCTTCCTTTCTTCTTTCCCCAGCGCCCCACCTCCATTGTTGAAGCTCCAAGCTTCATTGCTTCACCTTAGTTCACCAAATCACTTCCTTTGAACCTCAATCTTGTTGGAAAACACTTGGTGAGCTTGAATCCTTCATCATATTCCCCTTAGAAACCCCACATTTGAGAATCCCTTTCTCAAGGGAAGTCCGTAGAACTCGAGTTCGGCGAGGAACGGCGGCGATTCGTGGACACCCGAGTTAGGGGGAGTCGTCCTTGGGCCTTCCTTGTCATCTGTGAGGTAAGAAACTCGAGATTCACCGCTTGATTTTGTGTGTTGGGGTTTTGGGTGAATAGTGACCCACTTGTGATAGAGCTAGTATTAGCCTTGGGTCCTTTAGAAACATGTGTTTAGAATGTTGTGAGGATGAAGGATTAGCTCTCAAATGTTAGTTTGGTGAACTTTGATTTTTTAGCTCTATGTGATGCATGTATATTAGTATGCTGAGTTGCTTATTTATGTTGTAACATGCAAGAGCCTTGGTATATGGTTTTGATGTGCTCAAAAGGCTTTTGGAGAAGTGTCTTGTGTGTGAAAAGAACCGTTCAAGCCATATGTGAATCCTTGAGCCTTTGGTCTGTATAGAGCTTTGAGCTCTTTGTGTTGGCTTGTACCAAGTCTTGTGAAGACTCTAGTGCTTTGGCTAGGCCAAGATGGACCACTGAGGGTCTATGAGATGGCTTGTGAGTGATGAACCTTAAGTTAGTGGACTTGTGGTTTTGGATAGAACTGAGGTTCCTTTTATTGAGACGGTTGAGAACCGTGCTATATGCTTATGCTTGTGTGATTGCTTGATGATTGATATGTACTTGTATGCCTTGTTAGGGCGTGATACCGAGGGTGTCAGTGGCGTAGGCCACGGAGCAGGGAGAGAACTGCAGAGCTCGGCTTTGCCAGGTAAGTTCTTGGTCCCTTGGGGATGTTTCCCACTGCTTGTGCTCCACCATACTCCGAGGGAGTGATGGTTGCATTCATGATGCATGCATTGATGGTTGTTACATTACTCATAATGATATGTATGCTTGTATCTATGCTTGTATGTGTATGATACATGTTGTTAGATCTTCTTGCCAGTAAGATAAGTATGGACCTTCCTAGGAGAAGAGCGCACCTCCTAGTTTGGTTTGCTCATGGTTGATTATATCCCAGGGTGATGATGATCCCTTAAGACCAAGAGATAGGTGTGTCTCGTTGCGGTTGATTGCCAATTCTTGGAGGTACCATATACATGCGTCCATGCGTAAGGGGTAGCTCCCGATGGGATGGCACGGGTGTGAGTTCCGGTCTCACACTGAAGTTTGGTGTTGATGTGATCCACCGTACATAGAGCAAGATGACTTGCTTGTATTGTTACGAGGGTCGGGAGGCCAGGCCGGGAGGCCAGTATCTTTGTGATGCCTGGATGACGTGTGTCATGGAAAGTGAGCCAGGGTGGAGGAGATGCCTCCAAGGACCCTGAGCTTACTGAGATGTATATCTCATCCCATGTGGGGCTTATGTTATTTCAGGTGACTCTTCTGGCAGAGAGGAGCGGTCTCAGGGCGGGAGGCCCCAATAGAGACAGTGACTGCTAGGCTGTGCGGCAGTAGGGAGAGCTGGGTGGCTCAGATGTGTTTTGATGATGTTTTGTACCCCTGTAGAGGAAAGATGTGTGTGTGCACACATGTATTTCCTTTGTATTGTACACGCTATGTATACCCTTGTGTGAGGAAGGATCTGTGAGATTAGAAGCACTCGGATGCTTATTCTTTTGTATAGACACTTCGAGTGTCAGATGATGTATTTGTACATAACAAGTTTATGTTATGTATTGATGTTTCCTCCTGTTATATCTGTTGAGATAATTGTGTTATCTGCCTATGGTTATGTTTATGTGGCCTGGATCAGCAGGGGCTTGTCTTGTTTTGTGATGAGATGTTTTATGTTCCATACATAATGTAATCAAGAAATATGGTTTTCGACTTATGCGTCCGCAAAGTTTTTAATTAAAGTGATTAAGCGCTAATCTGATAATAATAATAATGTTAATACACCGGGTGCACAGGGGTGTTACAACCCCCGCCCAATTTCCTTTCCTCACCCCCTTACCGTCACCAAAAAACCACAACAACGTCTAAACCACGCCAATCGCGACGAAGAGCCCAAAGATAACAATAACAACAATGGACTCACCATCGTGCTGCTTCACTCTCTCATCATTTCCATCAACGTGAAGCGCATTAAGGTTATGAGGGAAACCATCTTCAAGGTTTGTGAAAGACCTTGTGGGGATCCAATTGAATCTATGACTCTGAGTTAAAGCCTGAAATAAATCGAATGAAAAAAAGGAAAACATACATGTGACACAAAGCGTCGTCACAGAGAAGGTAACAATGAAGTGGCAGACTCGACGACCAAGTGGTGAGGTGGAGTTCACAACAGTAAGGGTTTCAGAGTAAGGGTTCGAGGGTATGAGAACTTTGTGCAACAGAAATTGACATAAAATTGGGTATTATAAACAAAAGATTAACAACATTGGTTTTAAAAAAAATCGATGTTAAGGAATAAATAACAACATTGGTTTTATAAAAATATAGATGTTAAGTTAGCATTGATAACATCGGTTCTTAAACAATTGATGTTAATGGATAAATAACACTATTGATTTTATAAAAAATCAATGTTAAGTTAGCATTGACAACATAGGTTCTTAAACAACCGATGTTAAGGGACAGGCACAACATCGATTACTTTATAACCGATGTTAACTATAACACTTTATTTACAAAAATGTCATTTGTTTTTTTATTTATTTTTAAATTAGTTTTCCTAAAATCAATTTAAACGAGCGACGTCGAATCCATATTTTCTAGTAATGGATATTTTTTTATTAGATTAAATTGTAAGCAATTATCAATAGTACAAATTATTAGTTATGGTTAATTTTTTTTTCGTCCCCCTAATGTTTTTTCTGGTTTCACCCTTGACTCTAAATTCTGATAGCTGCTACTGTAACATCCCGATTGAATCACACTAGAATGAAAGGGATTCAGAGACTATATAGGTGTGGGACTATGCAATTGATGATGAATTAATTGATATTACCTATACCAACAAGATACATATACTTTTCATTAGCCTATCACTTAAGATTTTCACATTTAAGCTTGTTTGACTTGAAGTAGTTATGGGATAAGTGAGCTTCTAGAAAGTTTCTCAAAAAGTGTGAGTGAGGATAAAACATGCTGAAAAGTCTTGTATTGATTTGTGGAAATAGTCATTAATCCTGAAAGTAGTTGGAACAAATTGTCGAAGTCCTGAAAATAACTACCTATGAAGGGTTTTGACCAATGAAAAATTCTTATTAACAAGAATATTGAGCGAAGTATCATTGTATGAAATACCGTAAAGTATGGTCATGGATAAGTTGATAATCAAGGATATCATAATTACAATTTTTTCTTTTTATTTTAAATGACTAAAAACTCGAGTGCATAACAACCATTTTTAAGAATCTTCATAGTACGAATATACTTTGCCCTCGTAGCTTCGTTTCTTTCTAATAAAAAAATATATTTAAATCATGTATATTTTTTCACTTTATTTTATTCTCCATTTATTTGTTATTTACTAGTAAAATTGGGTCCATAAGCAAGATTGTACTCATAGTAGTTTAATAGAGGCAAATACAGAGGAAAATTGTCTAAGACATACATACCCTATATATTGCCCCAAAAGAATGGAAGGTCATGCATGGATCTTGCCACTAAATTGTACTTTGGAATAAAATAAAGGGTTCAATATATAAGGAATATTTTATTTAGAAATTACGCATTAACAAATATATTGAGATACATTAATAACAACATTATTTTAATAAAAAGAAGTTGCATGTGTCACGTTGATTAGCATTTGTCTGAAATATGACACCAAAGTATACCTGTGAACAAATAATAAGCTTCTTGTGGGATACCTAGCGTTTGTCAATCATTCAATGTCCAATATCACTTCACATGCTCGCATGTTAGGTCATAGGGATATCCATATAATATGAATATAATTTAAATTAAATTATTTGTTATGGTATTGGAGCGTATTTATTTGCGTGATACCCAGAGAGGTAGCAAGAGGTTTTTTTATCTTCTCAGATACCCACAAATTCATCTGCGTAATATATATATATATATATATATATATATATATATATATATATATAACTGTGAGTCAAATTTAGTTTTCAAATTGGTCATATAAATTTTCAAGACTCATTGTTAAAGAAAAGAATAAAGTAATATATTTTTTTAACATACTTTTAACTGAAATTTATTAAAATTTATAAAATTATGAGTTTACACATTTTTTGTTAGTAGAAAACAAAATTGATATAGTATGATAGTTTTATATAGTTGAGAAACAATCTTGTCTCATGTAATCACGATTTTTATCTTTTGTCCTATTTTGTTTGACGTTTTAGTTATAAAAAATATTTTATTTGGATTTTCATTTTTTAATATCAATGAAACATTAATATGATTTTTATTATATCTTTAACTTTTTTATTATGGAGTAAGAAGATAAAAAGAAGAATGCATAGATAAGAGAAATTTTATACTATTAAAAGACATTAAAAATTATGTATTTTATAATATTATTACATTTCTTAATATGAAAAAACCTTAAACCTTAAAATAAACGAGACGGAGCAACTAGAGACTAATATAGAATACATTAAAGTCAGCATTTTTCAATTCAAGAAAAGGTATTATTGGGCACTGACATGAGTGGCCATCCTCAATTTCATAGTTACCATGATTGCTCTTTGTGAACATTCACATATGATATAGCCAGCCAATATAAAACTTATAATAAGCTTTTGCTTGACTCAAGTAGTATAATAGAAAGGCCTTCATAATTTCGTTAATTTTAAACCACTAAAATGCTGATTAATTTTATTGTTCTTCTCATACTCAGGTTAAATAGCTGCAGCCATGTTGGAACAAATAATTGACCCCTCCTTGCTTGTACATGCTTTGAAGGTGGGAACCTTCGTGGTCTTCGTTGCTATCTCTACTTTTTTTATTTTATCTTTCAAGGAGAAATAATTCTAATATATATAGTCTAAAAGTCATTGAAATGCTTTGTTTTAGACCGCACAAGTAAGAAGTTTATATGTGTGTTGGTGTTGCGAAAATTATAAAAAAGAAAACATATACGGCGTTGCTAACTTATTCATAGCAAAGAAAAATAACCAATAAGTGGGTTGGTGAAATAATAATTAATTTAAGCATATATGTGTGCGTGAGAGTGTAGAAGTTGTCCATGTGACCGTAATCGTATGGAAACATTTCTTAAAATGGCCAAGACAACAACAAATTAAATAAATATTTTATTCATTAAAAACAACAGATTAAATAAATTAAGCAAATTGCATTAAACTCAGAACATAAACCTTTTTCTCCATATTAATCGCAACGATGAAGCAAACGCCTAGAGATTAGAGAGGCCCCAAATATTGAATGGTTAAACGTAATCGTGGTTTTGATTGAGAGCTTATGAAGGAAAAATATTCAATTATTTAGCATAAGAATTTTTAAAAAATTATAAGCGTGCCGGGTGATTCATGTCATCATGCATGTATTCTTTTATTTTTTTTAATTTGCATTGTTAAATAAATGCACATATTTCTAAATATGAAAATGTCAGAAATGTTTGTCTCTTTTGTTAGCAAACACTAACAATAACCTAAATATATCCATAGTTGACCATTAAAGTGGATGTGAAACATGACACAAGACAACAATAGAGCCTATAGGAATCAAATTCTTGCCCCGTATACAAGTATGCATGGACAAGGGTTCCTTGAAAGAGAAATATCGGGTTAATAAATAGCAAAGGAGCATACACGTAGTATATATTCATCTGAAAATGATTGATTGCAATTGAGTGCGTAAGATGTGACTTATTCAGTAGTTGATGATAAATACAAAATGAAGGTTATTATTCAAGTAGTTGACACAAATATGTAAAAAAAGTTAATGGTATAAGAATATAAGCGTAATATATAACTCTTGATGTAAGTAAATGGAGGTCGACTCTCTGGTATAGTTACTATTTTGTAGAATAGTTTCTTCACACAATAAATAAATAAATTATAGAATAGCGACGTCTCTTAAATAATAAAATTGAAGTTGATATGAAGTAGTATATGACATAAGGTTATGCCTCAAATACATCCCATTTGTAAGGATGCACGCGTAGACAATTAATATTTCATTGACAATTTCAGCAGCTAAAAAACTACCTGCTCTGCTTATCAACTTGCGTGGAGTGACAATATTAATTGAGTTAATATTTATCTGAAGAGTTATGCATTATGCATAGTATTTATCTGAAAGTATTCACGTTAGGTAACGTTGTTCTAAAAGTAATTTAATCTTTTAATATACTAACACGTGTCATTTTCATCTTATATTCTTTTAAAAATTATTTTATAAATTAATTATATTTTAATATTTATCTTTTAAATGTTTTATCATTTCATTTATATTCTTAAATTTTATCTAAATTTAAAATTATATGTGTACTGCACAAAAAAATTACAATTAATACACTATAACAAAACAAAGAATTAACAATGACTACTAGCAACAACCATGAGATCGCCACAATTAGTGACAACTTAATTGTCACTAAGTTGACTTTTTTTAAAAAGCAGGTAATTAAATATAAGCAATGGCCTAGCCATCTCTACAAAATAAACAAAATTTGTATTTCTAATAAAATAATGTCTTTCATTAAAAAAATGAATGTCTTTATATTTAATCAATGAAATATTTACTCTTTTAAATTTTGTGAATTAATCCTTAATGTTAACAAAATTTTTAAAATTAATATAAATTTTCATTTAACAATAAAAATTATTAAAATTAATATAAAATGATAGAGTAATTAACTGAAATAATATAGGGGCTTATAAAAAACTGAAATAATATAGGGAAATTATTAAATAAGTAATTTTATTGTGCCCATTGATTTACGTCAAATTCTTTTTTGTAAACTGTAGACCAAACAAATTCTAAAATCCAAGGAAGAACAAAGCTTTCACTGAAATTATAAAATGAAATATTAGTAGCAATCGTGGGATCTTTTCACTTATCTTTTATTTGTTATTATAAACTATAAATATAGCAAGCTAGCAATGAATCTCAACCTTCCAAATATTCTTTTGCCACACTTGTCTGGCCAAAACAAAGGAAAATGAAGATGCCCATTTCTCTTAGAAATGGAGAGGATATGCACTTGTGGGTGTGATTTGTTTTGGTACATCAAGACACAAAACCCTAAGTTTATAATAGCGCCAATAGATAGGACATGGTGTCTCCGTCATAAAAGATCACGTTAATTGAGTTATTTTTTTTTATCCAATAATAATATTACTTTGATTTCAAATATAAGAAAAGAAAATTAATTCACATTAACTAAAAAAATTAATTAATTATATTTAATTATATCAATCTTAATTAAAAATTATTTTTTCAATCTATCCTTCATTATAATTTGGTATTAGAAATAAAAGAGTCATTAGAACTAAAATTTTAATTAAATGAATGCTTAATTTTACTTTTCATCCTTAATTTTTAAATTTTTGACAAATTTTATTTCTAACAAATTAATTTGACATAATTTACTCAACTTTTAAAAAATTTGCAGATTTTACCCTATGACGTTTTACTCCAAACATAATTATACTTTTTCCCCAACTTTTTTATTTTTTGACAAATTTTACTCTAACTTTTTATTGTTTTTAGCAAATTTTACCTTCAATTTTGTGCTTATTAAGGGATAAATGAACGAGGATAAAATTCACAAATTTTTTAAAAATTGGAAGTGAATGTATCAAATTAAAAAGTTGGGGTGAAATTCACCAAAATAAAGTTGGAATAAAAAATACAATTAAATCTTAAATGGATGATATTTTAAAAATAATAGCGTTAAATAAGAAAAAATTATATTTAAGATCGATCAAGAAATTTTTCTCTCTCTTATATATCTGAGACTAGAGAGAATAACAATAATAATCTCACAGACGTATGGTTGATGTCGTATGTTTGTAGAAAAACACGTACAATTAATATTAAAGTGAAAATAACTAAACAATTAAAATTAAGTTATATAAAGTTAACTGGCTTCTTATTTAAAAAGTCATGCGATTTTTCTGTTTAATTTTGACTGTCATAATAAAATTTATAATTTAATATTTACGCCTTCATATTTTTGCATAAATGTATATAAGATTGGACATGCACCAAATATAAGTGTCTCTGCATGAGGATTTGAATCATGTTGTCATGACCAAACTTTCGGTTAATATATTTAATATACATTTTGTTGATTAATTTAGATGTAATGAGTCAAACGTAAATAAAGTGGCAACGCTTGCTATTCAAACAAGCCATCGTGTTATTATGAATTAAAGAATGGCTTTTAACTGATTAATATAAACGCTTTTCTTTTACGTACTTGACATGTCAGATTTTGTATATGGGACTTCTACTTAGAAGGATTTTAAATTATTTCCCTTTGTATTCTTATGTGCTCTAATATGACTTTTTAGAATAATCAAGTGATTTAACACAAATAATTAATATCTTAAAATTAAGATTAAATTCAAATAACATCTAAGTTTTAATAAAAATAATTTGTAATAAAATTTTATTTATCTTTTAATTGAATTTTAGATCATAGTCTTTTTTTCCATATAAGACCAAAAAATATGACTATTGTGGAGTTAATTACTTTCCTTTGTTGGCAGTTACGGTTTTGACCGTGGAAGTCATGTTCCCACTTTTGAACCGACTTTCATGCAAGTACTCCTGACAAATTACTGACAATGTTTTGCTGGTTTAAATTCAATCACCTTTTGGGGACGATAAATTGATTATTTTGTTTTATGGTGATATGCACTCCATGTAAGAGCTTGCCTTGATGAAAAGGAATATTAAATCAGCTAGGAGTTCTATGCAAAGTACAATAAAATAAAAATAAATATTAATCGGTGCTCTTCATGTATTTGTTAAGAAATTAAAAAGAAAAATATTTTTATTAAGATATGTAATATTATATTATTCATAACTTTTTTTTTATTCTATCTCTTATAATCTCTACATTAAATACTTTCTCTTTTTAATTTTTTAACCAATTTCTTTACATAACTACACTAATTAGTAGCACTGAACAATTTGATAAGCTAGGTCTCTTGTTGTTTGTACCGTTATACAGAAAGTGTATGCGTGCATGGAGCAGGAAGCATGCCAAGAGAATCATTAAGTGGCGACTAACAGAATTAATATACAATAATTTTAAGAAATCAATATTAAAATTAGAGCCACATGAAAGATTAAGGAAAAGTGGGAAGGGACTGAAAAATGTGTAATAACAATTATGAATTTAAGTATGTCGAAATGAGTAATTAACAATTATTGTGACCGAATTCAATTCATCGCATGTTAGTGTGATTGACCGGACTAAATGACTTGTTTTTAAAAATAGATTTTATAACAACACCTTTATAGATAACTCGAATTTGGTATGCTTGAGTTGGGTTACTAGTGAGTTTGAGAGATTTTTTTCCCTCTCATTCTCATAACCTCATTTTATTTGTCTCCCAGCGTCACACTAGACCAACACAGTCCCTAATAATGTCCCACCCTAATTCTAATCCTAATCCCTCGACCTTAATAGTCAAACCTAATATCCAACATCCACAACTTCAACTTTAGTTTCCATGGTGACTCAATAACTCAACATCAATTTCAAATGTTATCCATGGATCCAAATTTAAGATGATAAAAAGAAATTAAACTTTAAACTATAGCGTCTAGAGATTAATTTCTTTCGCTAGGAGAAAAATTATAATTTCTTCATTTTCAAGCACCTTCAAGGCTTTGTTTAGTTGTCTCTATAACAATGTTGTTATGGTGTTGCTTGAAATTTTGAAGAAATTGGGTTCACCAACCACATCTTCTCCAGAAGAAGTTTTCTCTATGTGAAAGTTCTTTATTAATTTCTTCAAAATACAATGGTGGAAGTTTTGTTCCCTAATAGCCCATTTTGATGAGCAGATGAAGTTTTTTCTCAAATGAAAGTTCTTCACTTCTTCAAATGTAGACTTGGGTCCATTGTCTTCCTTGTCCCTACATTTTCTTTCTTTTATTTTGACTCAGTTGAACTAACCCATTTAACCTAGTTGGGGAGAGTTGAATTAGGTTGATTATTTTCTAGTTCACTTTCAAAGTAAGTCGGACTAAGTCAGCTTGCTTTGAGTTGGTTTTCTCAATGTGCATAAAGAAATGTTAAAAATAGGGAATATGTTTGATTTTGGCATGATGTTTTGATTGGTAATGCTAGCATGAAGCACTTCCTCGCTTATACCAACTCCACACTACAATTTAGGTTTTTCTTACATCGGTTAAATAGGCTTTATGTGTTGATTCTCGACATGATATAGATTCAAATGATATAAAAAATGAAAACTTTTTACATTGATTAAATATAATCAATGTAGTGACTAACATGTTGTATCAATACGTACGCACGATGTCGTTGTTGCATTTCGATTGAGATTGTAGTTGGGAACCCATAAATGGGTTGCGGGCATAGAGGAGCAAGATCGTACATGCAAGTGGTGCAAAAGCATGTTGTAATTTTATCGTTGGTCTCTCTCGATCTAAAAGGGTTTAAGAGATTTGTATGCAACATGTTCATGGATGGCTTCATGTCTATCTTAGATTTGGAAAAATAGAAATAAATATATATGGAAAAAAGATCTCAACCAATGCTTCCATCTTAATCATGACAACTTCAACGATTGATGCCATTAAAGGTGCTTGTAGAAGGACTGATGTTAGGAAACAAGGTTTGAGTTCGAAGTGGAGGCAAACAATAATATAGAGGTTAATTAAGGAGATAGCTTGATTGACTGGTCAGTTTAAGGGCTTATTTTGTGATAGTTTAACTATAATTTAGAGGTTAAAATATACTCTCTCTAGGCTCGGATATAAACAAAAAAGTGTGTTCAAGGACTTATCTTGAACTTAAATGTAAACAAAATTAACTAAGTTCATTCATATAATATTATTCCTAATTCATTCTTCATTTAATTGTAACCCTATTTTGAAGGACTTTATTTTATTCTTAATATCAAATTTCAATAAAAAAACATTTTAAGAATAATCTTTTTTTTTACTTGAAATTTATAAAATTAAATATTTCAACTAACTTTCTAGTATGTGTGAAAATAATTATTTTTGTTTATATATCATTTCATAAAGAGTATATGTCAGGCTTTGAAAGAACAAAGCTTTAATTTTTACTTGTTTTTGACATTATTTTTATAATAAAACTTAAAGAAATATCAACTAGTAAGTATAGTAACTATGTATCTGTTATAAATTTTCTTATATACGGAGGAAAAGATTAGAGAACTGGATAATCTTCTAGAGAACCACTAATTACGTGTGCTAAATTCTGAGGCGATATCCTTTCCCATCTTGTAAGAAGAACAACAAAAAAAAATGAATATAAGTAAACAACATAATTAAAATGATGAATGGCATTAATTTGCCCTGGTAAAGGTGTAGAGGAGACGTGACTTGCTGCGGGAGGCATGTTGCCACTTTCTCACTTGTCATGGATTTGCAAATTATAAAAATCCAATTAAATATAAGTACCTAGCTTATGTGCTATTTTATAATTAATTCTCTGTATGTAAGATATTTGGAAAAGTAAAATGGTTATCAAGTTAGAAGGAAAAGAACAAACTTCAATAGAACAACAATCAAGCTATTAGAAAATAGAAATTTCAATGAACTATATAGAATCTCTTTCTAGCACGCATGCATATAATTTCATATTCTATACTATTGAGGCATGCATGCCCAATGAACGGGGCGTGCATTTTATGTACGTATAATGCACGATTCATATGTTGAATAGATTTTTAATATTATTTATTTTTTTGTTTTTATGAAAATGTATTAAAATTATTTTCCAATGTTAACACATAATTAATTTTTGAAAGAACGCTAGTAATACAATCTCTATTACTCTCATTTCATTATATTTTATATTTTTACTTGAAATTCGAGTGTTCCATTAATTTGAGAATAATCAAATAAGAAAAAAAATGACAGTCACATATTAGCGAAACCTACAAAAGTTTTACCATATTATAAAGAATATGTCAGAAAGAAAGTATTAAAAAGTATACAGTTGACATTTCTCTTATTCTAAAAAATAATATTAACAATGCACTAGTAGACTCTGTTTAACACATTTTATTATTAACTTAAATTTATTTAAATTGGAAAAATCACATGCAAAAAATGTTACAATGAGATAAAAATCTATATGATTTTCTAAATAACTTCAGTTCCTAATAAATCGTTCCTTAGAAAAATTATGTCCTAGAAAATGCTTTTAAAATGATTTAACAATCAATTTATACCATTTTTTTCTTCTAAATATATTTTCTCGACGAACAAGAAACTAAACTATCCAGATACAATTAATTGGTATACAAGTAAAAATAACTGTCTTATATATAATGTCAAAATTTGTAATTAAAGTGGCATATTTATTTCCTTTTACAGAAAAGTAAATTTCATTTACCTAACCATATCTAGTCGATCATGTGATGTTATATTGATGATTGTGCATAGAAAATTTTTAAATAATTTTGACATTCATAAATATGTAATTTAATTAAAATAAATTATTCATTTATAGTTTAAATAGTATAACACATTTAAATAAAAACCTGTGATAAATATTAATTAATTTTTAAACTGTAACAAAATTTTGTATTCTTATTTACTTTATAGTAACTTTGGAATTAACAATTGAATGGTAAAATTTGCTTTTACTAAAATGATGTTAAAGTCAATATTTCACAATATCAATGTGTATGTGTATGATAAATCTACATTACATCTAAATCAGTGACAGTAAAGGTAACCTGTGTAAAAATTAACAGGAAACGGAAAAAGTTAGGCACAAAATTATTAGTTGGCAAGTAAATAGCATAAGTGTTACAAGCATTTGAATTTTGAAGTCTATAAAAAAAAAATACTTATTAGCTACATGTTCCGGTTTGGAGACGGTTCGATACATTTTCTTTGTTGTGTCCTTTGCTCCAATGCTTTCTTCTATGTTTGGCCCTTTGATCCTTTGGAGGGTGGAGTATTTATAAAAAACAATTTTGGATTTAGAATCATAAATAAAAATAATAAATAAGAATAAATAGTATTTTTACATTGAGAATCTTACACTTATTTATAATGTTATACATACTTTAATGCATTTTGAAGACTTATATGAACTTTGTGTATGATTACCCTTTTAGGTAATTCAGTCTTAATCACAGTTACGATGTTTAATGATTTCCTCCAATGCTAATTAATTAGGATATCTTAATTGTTTTGTTGTATTCAGTTGGAAGGACGTACGTCTCAACCATTAGACTGTCAGATAAATATTCGACTAGTCGAATGCTGAGTCTAGTGTTCTCAAAATAAACATGACCTATTTTTTCTTTCTCAATTTAATTATTTGTTCACATGAATTTTAAGAATTAGGTTTTAACCAGTGCAGTTTTCATATGACACCATGGTGAATTTTAATTGAAGTAGCGATTTCTCTTCCAATCTTTCAACGCAGACACCACACGCGAAATGAAAAAGAAACGAGCTAGGAAGAAATTAAGCAGAAACCCAAAGAAGTTTGACAGTTAAAATAGTGAAACAAAACTAACAAAAAGTGATTTCAAACTCAAATATATTCAAATTACCAATGTTCTAAGGACTGAGACAGTGGAAGTCGCACAAGTTCAATCTCTATTTCTGATCTCCTTTACTACTGTTGGGACAAGAAATTAAGAATATTAATTTATAAAATTTACTTTCCGTTTATCATATGCTAATACTAAAAAGAAATTTAAAATTAGAAGAAACTAAAAAGTTTTGATGAGCTAAAGGACCCACAACCACTTATGTTAAAGGCTGAAGCCGCCGAAGGTGGCAACTTAGGTTATGATTGGCTTGACACATCATCTTATCAGAACATATAGATGTTTTATTTTGTTGCATCGAGAATTTTAAGATTTGGAAATTGGAGTCATCCTCCAATTAGCCAATATTACTACTAAGAGTTGAATATTTTTTACTTTTAACTCATGAGTTGATTTGATAATAACATGAGTAGTGTTATATTTTTTCCATTATTTTTCCTCTATATCTTTCTTTTACTTTATAAAACAAATACTAAATAGAAAAGTAAAACATTTAATGTTCTGAAAATATACTTATCATCTCCTAAAAAAAAGAAAATATACTTATAAAAAAATATTATAGAAAGCATTATAATTATTTTAATAATATATAGAGTGGCAGAAAGTGGTATGGGGTCCACACCCTGACCCTGCATTATTGTTCATTAAAAAAACACTGTATTCATTTCAATTTGCGTCTTAGACGAGTTTCTATTATTGTGGACCCCATTTAAAAGTCAATCCATTACATTATATACGGTCGTGTTAATTATTGCCTTAAAATAATGTTTACAAAATTTAAAATTATTAAAAGTATAACAATTTTTTCTCAATTTTATTTTAAGTATTTATTATTTTTAAAATTTAATTGTTTCTATAAAAAAATTATATGCTACCAATTTCCATATAGTTTGATGCAGGCTTCCGAGGCTCGAGTTTCCTTTGTAGTGTAGTTTCTTAAGAATCCAAAGTGTCTCATTTATCTAGATGGATAACAAGAAATTAAAATGATAAAATTATATATCATTATCAAGTTTTAAAATTAAACAATGATGTATAAATATTTGTTTTAAAATTCCTTAATTTAACTTTTTATGAAAATTATTTTTCTTTTGAAAACTTCAAGTGTCACTGTTTGATTTAAAAATTTAATTATTTAATGACAAGAATAAAAATATTCAATTTAAATTTTGTTCTTAAAAACCTAATGCTTGAAATTATGAAAATTATACATATACATAATAAGTAACAAAATATGAACATTCATGATCAACAACGACATGAAATCCACATTAATAATATGTTTGGTTTTCCATTAAGTCGCACAAAATCCACATTGAATTCTCCAGTTAATGAAAAGTTACTCTATAGCTTTAGATTTTCAAGTTACGAATCCACATATTTTTGTTTTTGACGCTGAAGCAAACATATACTAAAGTTTTAGTTTTAAGACGAAATTATGCATGTTGGCTCCATCACTTTATATTAAAATCATCTACCCTTTTCCACTTCACCAAATAACTTAAGTTCACTTACTTTCTTTTTCTTTCCTTCTCCTTCTCTCTTTTCCAGCCTATCTATTACTTATAAAAGAAAGTGTTAGTTAAGGTGTATTGGAAAACCAATTTCTTACTTTTGTAGTCACTAAATTAAATTTTAAACAAATATATACAACTTTGTTTTAAGATTAAAAAATTAAAATTTATAAACTAAAGATAAATTAATTTCTCATCATTCTAAATTTAACTTCAGTTATCAATTAAATTGGGAAAAATAATTCATAGTCATTGTTTAAATATTTTCAAATTTCAACCATATTATTTATTTCTCTACCTCTTCCTATCGTATCACTAATTTCATCTTAATTTTTTTCCTCATCTCTTTCTATCTTTCCTTTAATTATATAAAAAAACATATAAATAGAATTTCTGTGTCATTAATGTGCCAAGTAGCCAAGTTATGTATAGATACCTGATGTCTAACATGATGCAGGCCACCTCTCAACATGGCTGGTACATAAGCGTTGGGACCCTCAAATTGGGTAACATGCGCAGTTGCTCTTAACAAAATTTATTATTAATATATTCTATACAATATTTTAAAGCTTAGAAATTAAATGCTATTATTTCTTTAACTGCCATAATAATATTCCCAAATTTTCAACTCAAAGACATCACCACCAGCAGCATCAGCAGTAAGAGCCGACAATTCACCGGGAATAGGAGAGAGAAAGTTGAATTTCATGGAGAGAGAAAGTGTGTGTGAGGGGAGGTGTATTTACATAGTCTTCTTAATTGAGTTTGAGGTCTCATTCATACACTTGTGAAAGAGGGTATATAAAGAGAGGCATAGGGAGTGAGCTCATACCCTTCTTCTGTCTCTCCTTTCATTCATTCACTTTCTTTTCTTGGGATACAGAATTCTCATTCAATGGCCCTTTAATCTTTCCTATCCCTTTCTACCTTGAAAACTTATTGTTTTTTGCAGTGCCTCTTTTGTCTTTGCTGAACAAAAAAACATGGCTGGGGACAAGGGAACCATCACTCTTGAAGAGATCAAGAACGAGACTGTTGATCTGGTATATGCATACACTTCCCTTCCAACCCTTTTGTTTTCTCTTATTTTTTTTTTTTCATTTTTTGTGTGGATAGAGTGTTGAAGTGTTGTTCAATGAAAGAATCATACACAAAGTGTCTTTTTTTTTTTTTTTTAGTTTACTTTGATGGGTAGGTAGCATGATAGCATAGCATCATGGCTTTTTGATTTTGGTTGGCTTCAAAGTTTTATGCTTCCAACTCAAAAATGTTTTGAGATTAGTTTTCTTGTAATTTAACTTTCATTTGTTGAATCTCTTGATGCATGTTTAGATTTCATGCTGAGAGTTGAAAAGTATTTTTACTTTTAAAATAATAAATTCTTTCGTCTTCATTTTGTAAATTAGAATTCACAAAAATATTTTTCTATCTTTTATTCAAACATATAACCAATTTAATTGTTTATTTCTTTAGAATTTGTCTTTTAGTTTATAATAACGACACTACGATAATGAAGTTTTAACTTAGAATCTTGCACAAATTATCTAAACTTTCACCGTTATATCAAACTCAGTATCTCATACAAATTATGTGAACTTTTACCATTAAGTCGATTTTAGCGAATTTATTTACAATTGGTCTAGATAACAAAAGTTACATTTTTTCAACATATATGATGTAATTTTCTCCACCTAACTTTTTATCGTTGAGAAAATTAGGAGAAAAATTAAAAGTCAATTAGAGGGCAGTTCTGGGGAAGGTAACATGCAAGTGAGAGTTTTTGAATATTAGAACCGTTACGTTAAAGGAAACTAGAATTAATTACCACATAATTTTTTTTTGTCAAAAGTCAAATTAAAAATGCCTGGAAATAAGGGAGAGTCACAGATTCGTTTCTTAATTTATTTTTTTTCACTTTCTGGTCGACAAAACGTGTTAATTCTCCCTAGTGACACCTTAATTGCGGATCAAAACATGTGAGATACAGGTAAGACAGAGTTAACACGTCTAAAAAAAAAAAAAATTCACCCCATTTATTAAGCTTTTTGTGTTCATATTAGTGTTAATTTTCTCAAGTGAGTGTGATCCATCCATCCATCATGTGTGTCTCTGTCTGCACCTTGTTTGGTGGGAAGGAATTTTAAGTACTTTTCCGTGGTACCTTGGCCCTTTTTAAAAATATTGTGTGGATCATGGCCCTTGGGATTAACCGTTTTCATAGTAAGTCTCACATTCAACGGTCCTGACACTAGGGAGGATCCACGCTTGTTTGGATCCATGAATGCGTTGTGTCGTGATTCGACGGTTTTGCCCTCGCTCTGCGGTTCCAAGTTCCAACTTGTCAATTGTCCACTATAAAATAGCAGTAATAATAATAATAGAATAAAGAAAAAAAGTGTGTGTTGTTATTAATTAAAATGAGACCAAACGGGACCCCAAGTTGTCGAAGCTGTGGAATAAGTGAAAGCTGCTAAAACGCGCCAATCACATGGAGCGATAGCTGTTCTGTCCACTCTGACACTCGATACTTTCCTTATTATTATTATTATTATTATTTAAAATGTTGATTAAATACTATAAAAAAATGTAAATTAATTGATACTCAGGTCATTAAAATTTAATGAGTAGTTTTGAGTTTCGGTTTACTAATGTGTTAAGTATACATAAATTTTTGTTGTTGTTTATAATAATTTTATTTAATTTGGGTAGATTGTTTCGTGTGAAAAATGTATCTGATTTATAAAAAAATAATTAAAAAACTTTTTTTATATCATGAATTTTAATAAAAAATTTATTTGTGATTTTTTTATCTAACATCTTTAAAGACTTTTGTTCATTAGAATTTCTATTATTGTTTTGCGGAAAAAGTTGTCCAGAAGTGGGATTTTATTTTATATATTTTCAACGAATAGGATTAGGATTCTTGGTTAGTAGTCAAAGGAAGTTGGTTCATACTCAGAGCACTGTGTCCTTGTTGAGGTATGTGCACTATTTGGCTATAATTGGGCATACAGTAGGGTGAAAAAGTGAATTTGTATATAACCTTTTTAAAGATAAAATAAGACAAAAGTAGCTGATAGTAGCAAAAAAATACTACTAGTATAATATTATTTATATTATAATTATCATTTAAAACTATTATCGTAAGATAATTTATGTTAAACATTTCCATAATGAAAACGAAAATTTAACGGCAGAGGTTAATTTGAAGATTTAAAATTGGTAATTCTTACAGTAAAAAAATGGTAATTCTTAGAAACTCGACTGAGAATTGAAAAGGGTTTGTGCTAGTTGCTTTACTATCCTATAAAAATATATAAAACTAAAATTTCAATTTTGAACTGCGTTTTAAACATTAAAATTGAAATTAAGAAATTTAATTTAATTTTTGTCCATTAATTCAATATTCAATGCAAATTGCACAAAAAGTATTTCAATAATGTAAAGTATTTTTTTTTTTGTAGTGTAGATAATGTATGTCAAATCAAATTTAATTTTTCTTTTATCAAAATATTGGTAGTCATACTGACCTGCACTATCACCGTCATAGATATCTCTTCACGTCTTACCATTTATGATTGTTACATGATTGTACTTGTTTGCATGTGTGTGGTTATCAAGTTTTGGAAACATATGATTGAAATCCAACTCAACCAAAATTCACGTCTCAACCACAACATGGCTCCTCTGGCACAAATATTGAATCCAATTGATTCATAATTATCTGCACTTCAACAGTTACTATAAGCAGTAAATGTGGACAAAAGATCTCAAGTTATGTAGAACAATAAGTCAATAATTAATCCTGTACCAAAGAAAGCAAATGAAAAAAAACTTGTATTGCATTAATAAAGAAACTTTGAAAGCAAAAGCATAGTTACATAATAAGAGCAATGTGTTTAGGAGTGCAGTTTTTCCTAACATCACTGTGTTTATAGGAACGTATTCCAATTGAGGAAGTGTTCGAGCAGCTGAAATGTACCAGGGAAGGTTTGTCCTCCACGGAAGGAGAAAACCGGCTTCAAATATTTGGACCCAACAAATTAGAAGAGAAGAAGGTTACTACCTTTAATTATGATATAGTGTCTAATATTTTCCTAAAGATGCAATGACTAAGTGCAATTTCTGATTGATAATGATTGTAATTGTAATAATAAACAGGAAAGCAAGCTTCTCAAGTTTCTTGGGTTCATGTGGAATCCGCTTTCATGGGTCATGGAGGCTGCAGCTATAATGGCCATAGCTCTTGCAAACGGCGAAGGGAAGCCTCCGGATTGGCAAGATTTCGTTGGTATTGTTTGCTTGTTGCTGATCAACTCCACTATCAGTTTCATTGAAGAAAACAATGCTGGAAATGCTGCTGCTGCTCTTATGGCCGGTCTTGCTCCAAAGACAAAGGTAATATGCAATTGAAATTTGTGTCTCTTTTCTGCATTTAGAAGTTGTGGATGCTTTTGATGCAAAAATATAAGATCTTTCATGTCTTTTGTACAAAAAGGGTGAATAGTTTAAGAGAAAATAGTATATGCATTAGACATTGTAAAGATTTTTTATCATTGTCATCTACTCACAAACTTTCCATATGACAAGTTAATTGAATTTTAT
>PYAF01000449.1:1870098-1889955 GCA_007407185.1 Glycine tomentella
TGACTTGCTAAATTATATTTTAATGTCTTTTATGTTTGTGTTTGAAAAGAATGGTCGTTAAATTGTTGAAGCATGACAACTTAAAGAACTATTAATAGTAGAAATTAAATTGTAAACATTTATTAATAGTACAAATTTTCCATTAATAGTTATATTTATTTATTTTCATGGGATCATTATTACAGAAAAAGGACTTTAACATTAGTTCTCAAGAAATTTTAATATTGGTTTAGAATCAATGTCGAAACAACCGTAGTTAAAAGTAAATATTTTTAATATTAGTTTTAAAATCAATGTTAAAAATTATTATCTACATCGATTCTGACTAACCAATATAGAAATGAGGTCAAAATTGTGTATTCTAAAGCGTTTTTTACATCAATTCTAAAAAATCTAATGATTAAAGTCATATATAACATCAATTTTTGATAGAATCGATGTTGAATGTACCTTTATAGTATCAGTTTTAACCTAAATTGATGTAGTATAACACATTCAATATTCTTTTTAGATCAATCGATTTTTTTTAGCAAATTTTAAGAAATATTTTGTCTGCTTTTACAATGAACTAACATGCAAATCAAAACCAAAACTAGTCCAAACAATTTGTAAAATAATGGTGTTGATATATATATATATATATATATATATATATAATATTATTAAATAAATAATCTGCAAATTAAACATAATCTTTTCAAAGTCGCGCACACATAATAAGCTGTGCTTTCACTTTCCCGAAACCCAAAAACCATCCTTGCAAACTCAAGGCTAAGCATTGGCCTTATGCCACTACACTAGACAACAAATTCGTCCCATCTAAAGAGCAACAAGAAACCCCGTAATATATTCACGACTTGGAATAAAAAGCATACATTATTACATTAACATCATATCTGACAATTAATTGAAGTATTAAATTAGTAGTAAACTACCCCAAATGAATAAAGTCAGGAAATTTAATTTAATTCAACAAAGAAACACAACGAATTGATACCATTACCATGTAAGGCAGTGTGCAAGCTTCCATGGAGAATGAAATCAATGATAATAAGCTTCTCATCATGTACAAAGTAATAATCTCTCAAAGAACAACATTGGGGTGACAAACCCTGACAATGGCCTCAACCTTAGACTCAAATTCCTTGAACTACCATGTGGCATCACCCTTACTAAGCCTTCGAACAGCCACCACATTCGTCTCCACAGCCACAGAGGACAACCCTTTTCCGACACCGACAACCTCGTACACAATCCCACTCCTACTCTTCCCAACAACATACGTAGAAGCCCTAAACAAATCCTCCAACTCCAACTCAAACCCTTCATCCACCACAACAAATTTACCCTCTGGCCCCTCTCCCAAATCCATGTTATCTTCCAATTTTGGACCCCCCAATTTCCCTTCCTCACCCCCTTACCGTCACCAAAAAACCACAACAATGTTTAAATTGCACCAACCGCGACGAAGAGCCCAGAGATAACAATAACAACAACGGACTCACCACTGTGCTGCTTCACTCTCTCATCATTTCCATCAGCTTGAAGCGCATTAGGGTTATGAGGGAAACCATCTTCAGGGTTTGTGAAAGACCTTGTGGGGATCCAATTGAATCTATGACCCTGAGTTCAAGTCTGAAATAATCGAATGAAAAAAGGGAAAACATACTTGTGACACAAAGCGTCGTAACAGAGAAGGTAACAATGAAGTGGTAGACGTGACGATCGAGTGGTGCATTGAAGTTCACAACAATGAGGGTTTTAGAGTAAGGGTTTGAGGGTATGAGAACTTTGAGCAACAAAAATTGACATAAAATTGGGTATTAGAAACAAAAGATTTACAACATTGGTTTTAAAAAAATGATGTTAAGGGATAAATAACAACATCGGTTTTATAAAAAAAAAAACAGATGTTAAGTTAGCATTGACAACATCGGTTCTTAAACAACTGATGTTAATGGATAAATAACAACATTGATTTTATAAAAAAAATCAATGTTAAGTTAGCATTGACAACATAGGTTCTTAAACAACCGATGTTAAGGGACATGCACAACATTGGTTAGTTTATAACGATGTTAACGACAACACTTTATTTACAAAAACGTCACCTTATTTTTTTTAAATCAGTTTTCCTAAAATTGATGTTAAATGAGCGACGTTGAATCCATATTTTCTAGTAGTAATTAGATTAAATTATAAGCAATCAACAATACAAATTATTAGTTATGGTTAATTTTGCTTATCGTGTGAAATTTTTTTTCGTCCCCTTAATGTTCTTTCCTCGTTTCGCCCTTGATTATAAATTCTGATAGCTGCTACAATAACATCTCGATCAAATCACACCAAAATGAGAGATTTTCAGATGCTATACAGGTGTGGGACTACGTAATTGATGATGACTTAAAGGAATTAAATGGTACTACCTATATCAACAAGATGCATATACTTTTCACTAGTCTATCACATAATAACTTCACATTTAAGCGTGTTTGGCTTGAAGTAGTTATGCGATAGATGAACTTCTGGGAGTTTCTCGAAAAGCGTGAGGGATGACAAAACATGCTGAAAAGTCTTGTATTGATTTGTGGAGATAATCATTGATCCTGAAAGTAGCTGAAACAGATTGTCGAAGTCTTGGAAATGACTACCTATGAAAGGTTCTAATCGATGGAAGATTCTGATCAACAAGGATATTAAGTGAATGAAGTATCATCGTATGAAGTACAGTAGAGTATAAGTCACCAATAAATCGATAATCAAAGATATCATAACTACAGTTTTTTAATTATTTTTATTTTAAATGACTAAAAACTCAAGTGCATAACAACCATTTTTAAGAATCTTCAGATTACGAATATACTTGGCCTTCGTAGCTTCGTTTCTTTCTAATAAAAATATATATTTAAATCATGTATATTTTCTTCACTTTATTTTATTCTCCATTTATTTGTTATTTACTATTAAAATTGGGTCCATAAGCAATATTGTACTCATAGTAGTTTAGTAGAGGCAAATACAGAGGAAAATTGTCTAACATATACCTACCCTATAGCCTCAAAATAATGGAAGGTCATGCATGGATCATGCCACTAAATTGTACTTTGGAATAAAATAAAGGGTTCAATATATAAGGAATACTTTTATTAGAAATTACGCATTAAAAACTATATTGAGATACATTAATAACAATATTATTTTAATAAAAAGAAGTTGTGTCACGTTGATTAGCATTTGTGTGAAATAGATTATGACACCAAAGTATACCTGTGAACAAATAATAAGCTTCTTGTGGGATACCTAGGGTTTACCAATCATTCAATGTTCAATATCACTTCACATGCTCGCATGTTAGGTCGTAGGGATATCCATAAAATATAAATATAATTTAAATTAAATTATTTGTTGTGGTATTGGAGCGTATCTATTTGCGTGATACCCTGAGAGGTAGCAAGAGCTTTTTTATCTTCTCATACATATACCCACAAATTTATCTGCGTAATATATATATAATTGTGAGTCAAATTAATCATATATATTTTCAAGAATCATTGTTAAAGAAAAGAAGAAACAAATATATTCTTTTGAAACATACTTTTAACTGAAATTTATTAAAATTTATATAATTATGAGTTTAATAGACACGTTTTTTGTTAGTAGAAAAAAAATTGATATAGTATGATAGTTTTATATAGTTGACAAACAATCTTGTCTATTAAGTATGTAGTTACGAGTTTTATCTTTTGTTCTATTTTGTTTGACGTTTTAGTTATAAAAAATATTTTATTTGGATTTTCATTTTTTAATATCAATGAAAAATTAATATGTTTTTTTATTATATCTTTAATTTTTATTATGGAGTAAGAAGATAAAAAGAAGAATACATAGATAAGAGAAATTTAGTACTATAAAAGACATTAAAAATTATGTATTTTTATAATATTATTACATTTCTTAAAATGACAAAACCTTAAACCTTAAAATAAACGAGACGGAGCAACTAGAGACTAATATAGAATACATTAAAGTCAGCATTTTTCAATTCAAGAAAAGGTATTATTGGGCACTGACATGAGTGGCCATCCTCAATTTCATAGTTACCATGATTAATTGCTCTTTGTGAACATTCACATGTGATATGGCCAGCCAATATAAAACTTATAATAAGCTTTTGTTTGACTCAGTTTAAACCACTAAAATGCTGATTAATTTTATTGTTCCTCTCATACTCAGGTTAAATAGCTGCAGCCATGTTGGAACAAATATAATTGAGCCCTCCTTGCTTGTACATGCTTTGAAGGTGGGAACCTTTCTTGGTCTTCGTTGCTATCTCTTCTTTCTTTAGTTTATCTTTTAAGGAGAAATAATTCTAATATATATAGTCTAAAAGTCATTGAAATGCTTTGTTTTAGACCGCACAAGTAAGAAGTTTATATGTGTGTTGGTGTTGCCAAAATTATCAAAAAGAAAACATATACGGCGTTGCTAACTTATTCATAGCAAAGAAAAATAACCAATAAGTGGGTTGGTGAAATAATAATTAATTTAAACATATATGTGTGCGTGAGAGTGTAGAAGTTGTCCATGTGACCGTAATCGTATGGAAATTTTTCTTAAAATGGCCAAGACAACAACAAATTAAATAAATATTTTCTTCATTAAAAACAACAAATTAAATAAACTAAGCAAATTGCATTAAACTCAGAACATGAACCTTTTTCTCCATATTAATCGCAACGAAGCAAACGCCTAGAGATTAGAGAGGCCCCAAATATTGAATGCTTAAACGTAATAGTGATTTTGATTGAGAGCTTGTGAAGGAAAAATATTCAATTACTTGAATTTTTAAAAAATTATAAGCGTGCCGGGTGATTCATGTCATCATGCATGTATTCTTTTTATTTCTTTTTATTTGCATTGTTAAATAAATGCACATATTTCTAAATATGAAAATGTCAGAAATGTTTGTCTCTTTTGTTAGCAAACACTAACAATAGCCTAAATATATCCATAGTTGACCATTAAAGTGGATGTGAAACATGACACAAGACAACAATAGAGCCTATAGGAATCAAAATTCTTGCCCCGTATACAAGTATGCGTGGACAAGGGTTCCTTGAAAGAGAAATATAGGGCTAATATTTAGCAAAGGAGCATACACGTAGTATATATTCATCTGAAAATGATTGATTGCAATTGAGAGCGTAAGATGTGACTTATTCAGTAGTTGATGATAAATATAAATGAAGGTTATTATTCAAGTAGTTGACACAAATATGTAAAAAAGTCGTTAATGGTATAAGAATAAAAGCGTAATATATAACTCTTGATGTAAGTAAATGGAGGTCGACTCTCTGGTATAGTTACTATTTTGTAGAATAGTTTCTTCACACAATAAATAAATAAATTATAGAATAGCGACGTCTCTTAAATAATAAAATTAAAGTTGATATGAAATAGTATATGACATAAGGTTATGCCTCAAATACATCCCATTTGTAAGGATGCACGCGTAGAAAATTAATATTTCATTGACAATTTCAGCAGCTAAAAAACTACCTGCTCTGTTTATCAACTTGCGTGGAGTGACAATATTAATTGAGTTAATATTTATCTGAAGAGTTATGCATTATGCATAGTATTTATCTGAAAGTATTCACGTTAGGTAATGTTCTAAAAGTAATATAATCTTTTAATATACTAACATGTGTCATTTTCATCTTATATTCTGTTAAATTTTATTTTATAAATTATATATATATATTCTTAAATTTTATCTAAATTTAAAATTATATGTGTACTGCACAAAAAAATTACAATTAATACACTACAACAAAACAAAGAATTAACAATGACTACTAGCAACAACCATGAGATCGCCACAATTAGTGACAACTTAATTGTCACTAAGTTGTCTTTTTTTTTTTTTTTAAAAAAAAGTAAGTAATTAAATATAAGCAATGGCTAGCCATCTCTACAAAATAAACAAAATTTGTATTTCTAATAAAATAATGTCTTTCATTAAAAAAAAATGAATGTCTTTATATTTAATCAATGAAATATTTACTCTTTTAAATTTTGTGAATTAATCCTTAATGTTAACAAAATTGTTAAAATTAATATAAATTTTCGTTTAACAATAAAAAAAATTATTAAAATTAATATAAAAATGATAGAGTAATTAACTGAAATAATATAGGGGCTTATAAAAAACTGAAATAATATAGGGAAATTATTAAATAAGTAATTTTATTGTGCCCATTGATTTACGTCAGATTCTTTTTTGTAAACTGTAGACCAAACAAATTCTAAAATCCAAGGAAGAACAAAGCTTTCACTGAAATTATAAAATGAAATATTAGTAGCAATCGTGTGAACTTTTCACTTATCTATTATTTGTTATTATAAACTATAAATATAGCAAGCTAGCAATGAATCTCAACCTTCCAAATATTCTCTTGCCACACTTGTCTGGCCAAAATAAAGGAAAATGAAGATGCCCATTTCTCTTAGAAATGGAGAGGATATGCACTTGTGGGTGTGATTTGTTTTGGTACATCAATACACAAAACCCTAAGTTTATAATAGCGCCAATAGATAGGACATGGTGTCTCCGTACATAAAAGATCACTTTAATTGAGTTTTGTTTTTATCCAATAATAATATTACTTTGATTTCAAATATAAGAAAACAAAATTAATTCACATTAACTAAAAAAAGAAATAATTATATTTAATTATATCAATCTTAATTAAAAATTGTTTTTTCAATCTATCCTTCATTATAATTTGGTATTAGAAATAAACGAGTCATTAGAATTAAAACCTTACTTAAATGAATGCTTAATTTTACTTTTCATCCTTAATTTTTAAATTTTTGACAAATTTTATCTCTAACAAATTAATTTGACATAATTTACTCTCAACTTTTAAAAAGCTTACAGATTTTACCCTATGACATTTTACTCCAAACATAATTATACTTTTTCCCCAACTTTTTTTACAAAATTTTACACCCAAATTTTTTATTTTTGAAAAATTTTACCTCTAACTTTTTATTGTTTTTAGCAAATTTTACCTTCAATTTTGTGCTTATTAAGGGATAAATGAATGAGGATAAAATTCACAATTTTTTTAAAAATTGGAAGTGGATGTATCAAATTAAAAAGTTGGGTTGAAATTCACCAAAATAAAGTTGGAATAAAAAATACAATTAAATCTTAAATGGATGATATTTTAAAAATAATAGCCTTAAATAAGAAACAATTATATTTAAGATCAAGAAATTTTTCGCTCTCTTATATATCTGAGACTAGAGAGAATAACAATAATAATCTCACAGACGTATGGTTGATGTCGTATGTTTGTAGAAAAGCACGTACAATTGATATTAAAGTGAAAATAACTAAACAATTAATATTAAGTTATATAAAGTTAACTGGCTTCTTTTTTAAAATGTCATGCGATTTTTCTGTTTAAATAAAATTTATAATTTAGTATTTACGCCTTCATATTTTTGCATAAATGTATATAAGATTGGACACCAAATATAAGTGTCTCTGCACGAGGATTTGAATCATGTTTAGTCATGACCAAACTCTCGGTTAATATATTTAATATACATTTCGTTGATTAATTTAGATGCAATGAGTCAAACGTAAATAAAGTGGCAACGCTTGCTATTCAAACAAGCCATCGTGTTATTATGAATTAAAGAATGGCTTTTAACTGATTAATATAAACACTTTTCTTTTACGTACTTGACATGTCAGATTTGGTATATGGGGCTTCTACTTATAAGGATTTTAAATTATTTCCCTTTGTATTCTTATGTGCTCTAATATATGATTTTTATCGAATAATAAAGTGATTTAACACAAATAATTAATATCTTAAAGTTAAGATTAAATTCAAATAACATCTAAATTCAATTCTTAATAAAAATAATTTTTAATAAAATTTTATTTATCTTTTAATTGAATGTTAGATCATAGTCGATCTTTTTTTTTATATATAAAGACCTAAAAATATGACTACTGTGGAGTTAATTACTTTCCTTTGTTTGCAGTTACGGTTTTGACCGTGGAAGTCATGTTCCCACTTTTGAATCGACTTTCATGCAAGTACTCCTGACAAATAATTGACAATGTTTTGCTGGTTTAAATTCAATCACCTTTTGGGGACGATAAATTTGATTATTTTGTTTTATGGTGATATGTACTCCATATAAGAGCTTGTCTTGATGAAAAGGAATATTAAATCAGCGAGGAGTTCTATGCAAAGTACAATTAAATAAAAATAAATATTAATAGGTGCTCTTGATATATTTGTTAAGAAATTAAAAAGAAAAATATTTTTATTAAGATATGTAATATTATATTATTCATAACTTTTGTTTATTCTATCTCTTATAATCTCTACATTAAATACTTTCTCTTTTTAATTTCTTAACTATTATTTTTACATAACAACACTAATTAGTAGCACTGAACAATTTGATAAGCTAGGTCTCTTGTTGTTTGTACCGTTATACAGAAAGTGTATGCGTGCATGGGGCAGGAAGCATGCCAAGAGAATCATTAAGTGGCGACTAACATAATTAATATACAATAATTTAAGAAATCAATATTAAAATGAGAGCCACATGAAAGACTAAGGAAAAGTGGGAAGGGACTGAAAAATGTGTAATAACAATTATGAATTTAGATATGTCGAAATGAGTAACAATTATTGTGACCCAATTCAATTCATCGCCATGTTAGTGTGATTGACGAGAGTAAACGACTTGTTTTTAAAAATAGATTTTATAAAAATACCTTTATAGATAACTCGAATTTGGTATGCTTGAGTTGGTTTACTAGTGAGTTTGAGAGATTTTTTTCCCTCTCATTCTCATAATCTAATTTTATTTGTCTCCCAGCGTCACACTAGACCAACACAGTCCCTAATAATGTCCCACCCTAATCCTAATCCTAACCCTAACCCCTCGACCTTAATAGTCAAACCTAATATACAACATCCACAACTTCAACTTTAGTGTCCATGGCGACTCAACAACTCAACATCAATTTCAAATGTTATCCATGGATCCAAATTTAAGATGATAAAAAGAAATTAGACTTCAAACTATATCGTCTGGAGATTAATTTCTTTGGCTAGGAGAAAAATTATATTTTCTTCATTTTCAAGCAACTTCAAGGCTTCGTTTAGTTGTCTCTATAATAATGTTGCTATGGTGTTGCTTGAAATTTTGAAGAAACTGGGTTAACCAACCACATCTTCCAGAAGAATTTTTCTTTATGTAAAAGTTCTTTATTAATTTCTTCCAAATACAATGGTGGAAGTTTTGTTCCCTAACAGCCCATTTTGATGAGCAGATGAATTTTTTTCTCAAATGAAAGTTCTTCACTTCTTCAAATGTAGACTTGGGTCCCTACATTTTCTTTCTTTTATTTTGACTCAGGTGAACTAACCCATTTAACCTAGTTGGGGAGAGTTGAATTAGCTGGTTGATTATTTTCTAGATCACTTGCAAAGTAAGTTGGACTAAGTTAGCTTGCTTTGAGTTGGGTTATCCTAAATGAGACAAGTGGACTCATTTTTATAACTTTACTAATGATGTATCTTGATAGAGATATCAATAATCACATGTCATCATTTTGGTTTTCTCAACGTGTATAGAGAAATGTTAAAATTAGGGAATATGTTTTGATTTTGGCACGATGTTTTGATTGGTAATGCTAGCATGAAGCACTTCCTCGCTTATACCAACTCCACACTACAATTTAGGTGTTTTTTACATCGGTTAAAATAGGCTTTATGTGTTGATTCTCGACATGATATAGATTCAAATGATATAAAAAATGAAAACTTTTTACATTGATTAAATAGAATCAATGTAGTGACTAACATGTTGTATCAACACGTACGCACGATGTCGTTGTTGTATTTCGATTAAGATTGTAATTGGGAACCCATAAATGGGTTGCGGGCATAGAGGAGCAAGATCGTACATGCAAGTGGTGCAAAAGCATGTTGTAATTTTATCGTTGGTCTCTCTCGATCTATGTTCGTGGATGGCTTCATATCTATCTTAGATTTGGAAAAATAGAAATAAACATATATGGAAAGAAGATCTCAACCAATGCTTCCATCTTAATCATGACAACTTCAACGATCGATGGCATTAAAGGTGCTTGTAGAAGGACTGATGTTAGGAAACAAGGTTTGAGTTCGGAGTGGAGGCGAACAATAATATAGAGGTTAATTAAGGAGATAGCTTGATCGACTCGTCAGTTTAAGGGCTTATTTTGTGATAGTTTAACAATTATTTAGAGGTTAAAATATACTCTTTCTAAGCTCGTATATAAACTAAAAAATATGTTTAGGGACTTATCTTGAACTTAAATATAAACAAATTTAACTAATTTCATCCTTATTTAATAATATTATTCCTAATTCTTTCTTCATTTAATTGTAACTCTATTTTCAAGAACTTTATTATATTAAAATTTATAAAATTAAATAATTTCAACTAACTTTCTTTTTAATATGTGTGAAAGTAATTATTTTTGTTTATATATCATTTCCTAATTAAAGAGTATATATATGTCAGGCTTTGAAAGAACAAAGCTTTAATTTTTACTTGTTTTTGACATTATTTTTATAATAAAACTTAAATAAATATCAACTAGTAAGTATAGTAATTATGTATTCTGTTATAAATTTTCTTATATACGGAAAAGATTAGAGAACTGGATAATCTTCTAGAGAACCACTAATTACGTGTGATAAATTCTGAGGCGATATCCTTTCCCATCTTGTAAGAAGAACAAAAAGAAAAATGAATATAAGAAAACAACATAATTAAAATGATGAATGGCATTAATTTGCCCTGGTAAAGGTGTAGAGGAGACGTGACTTGCTGCGGGAGGCATGTTGCCACTTTCTCACTTGTCATGGATTTGCAAATTATAAAAATCCAATTAAATATAAGTACCTAGCTTATGTGCTATTTATAATCAATTCTCTGTATGTCAGATATTTAGAAAAGTAATTTGGTTATCAAGTTAGAAGGAAAAGAACAAACTTCAATAGAACAACAATCAAGCTATTAGAAAATAGAAATTTCAATGAACTATATAGAATCTCTTTCTAGCACGCATGCATATAATTTCATATTCTATACTATTGAGGCATGCATGCCCAATGGATCGGGCGTGCATTTTATGTACGTATAATGCACTATTCATATGTTGAATAGATTTTTAATATTATTTATTTTTTGTTTTTTATGAAAATGTATTAAAATTATTTGTCAATGTTAACACATAATTAATTTTTGAAAGAATGCTTGTAATACATTCTCTATTACTCTCATTTCATTATATTTTCTATTTTTACTTGAAATTCGAGTGTTCCATTAATTAATTTGAGAATAATCAAATAAGAAAAAAATGACAGTCACATATTAGCGAAACCTACAAAAGTTTTACCATATTATAAAGAATATGTCAGAAAGAAAGTATTAAAAAGTATATAGTTGACATTTCTCTTATTCGAAAATATAATATTAACAATGCACCAGTAGACTCTTTTTAACACATTTTATTATTAACTAAAATTTATTTAAATTGGAAAAATCACATGCAAAACATGTTACAATGAGATAAAAATCCATATGATTTTCTAAATAACTTTCAGTTCCTAATAAATCGTTCCTTAGAAAATTATGTCCAAGAAAATGCTTTTAAATTGATTTAACAATCACTTTATACCAGTTTTTTTCTTCTAAATATATTTTCTCGACGAACAAGAAACTAAACTATCCAGATATAATTAATTGGTATACAAGTAAAAATAATTGTCTTATATATAATGTCAAAATTTGTAATTAAAGTGGCACTGAAAAGTAAATTTCATTTACCTAACCATATCTAGTCGATCATGTGATGTTATATTGATGGTTATGCATAGAAATTTTTTAAATAATTTTGACATTCATAAATATGCAATTTAATTAAAATAAATTATTCATTTATAGTTTAAACAGTATAACACATTTAAATAAAAACCTGTGATAAATATTAATTAATTTTTAAACTACGCAAAATTTTGTATACTTATTTACTTTATAGTAACTTTGGAATTAACAATTGAATGGTAAAAATTGCTTTTACTAAAATGATGTTAAAGGCAATATATTTCACAAAGTTTAACACCTGGTATCAATGTATATGTGTGTGATAAATCTCCATTACATCTAAATCAGTGAAAGTAAAGGTAACCTGTGTAAAAATTAACAGGAAACCGAAAAAGTTAGGCACAAAATTATTAGTTGGCAAGTAAATAGCATAAGTGTTAATTACAAGCATTTGAATTTTGAAGTCTATAAAAAAAAAATACTTATTAGCTACATGTCCCGGTTTGGAGACCGTTGGATACATTTTCTTTGTTGTGTTCTTTGCTCCAATGCTTTCTTCTATGTTTGGCCTTTTGATCCTTTGGAGGGTGGAGTATTTATAAAAAACAATTTTGAATTTAGCTAGAATCATAAATAAAAATAATAAATAAGAATAAATAGTATTTTTACCTCGAGAATCTTACACTTATTTATAATTTTATACATACTTTAATGAATTTTGAAGACTTATATGAACTTTGTGTATGATTACCCTTTTAGGTAATTCAGTCTTAATCACAGTTATGATGTTTAATGATTTCCTCCAATGCTAATTAATTAGGATATATATCTTAATTGTTTTGTTGTATTCAGTTGGAAGGACGTACGTCTCAACCATTCGATCGACTGTCAGATAAATATTCGACTAGCTAGTCGAATGCTGAGTCTAGTGTTCTCAAAATAAACATGATCCTATTTTTTTTTCTCAATTTAATTATTTGTTCACGTGAATTTTAAGAATTAGGTTTTAACCAGTGCAGTTTTCATACGATACCATGCATGGTGAATTTTAATTGTAGTAGCGATTTCTCTTCCAATCTTTCAACGCAGACACCACAACCGAAATGAAAAAGAAACGAGCTAGGAAGAAATTAAGCAGACACCCAAAGAAGTTTGACAGTTGAAATAATGAAACAAAACTAACAAAAAGTGATTTCCAAGTCAAATATAATCAAATTAACAAAATCTGAGACATGGAAGGCGCACAAGTTCAATCTCTATTTCTGATCTCCTTTACTACTGTTGGGACAACAATGAATATTAAAATTTACTTTCCCTTTATCATAAAGAAATTAAAAATTAGAAGAAACTAAATAGTTTTGATGAGCTAAAGGACCCATACCCACTTATGTTAAGGGCTGAAGCCGCCGAAGGTGGCAACTTAGGATTATGATTGGCTTGACACATCATCTTATCAGAACATATAGATGTTTTCTTTTTTTGCATCGAGAATTTTAAGATTTGGAAATTGTAGTCTTCCTCCAATTAGCCAATATTACTTCTGTTTAAGAGTTGATTATTTTTTACTTTTAACTCAAAGCGACTTGATTTGATAATAACATGAGTAATGTTATATTTTTTCCATTATTTTTCCCCTATATCTTTCTTTTACTTTATAAAACAATTACTAAATAGAAAAGTAAAACATTTAATGTTCTGAAAATATACTTACATCTCCTAAAAAAAAAGAAAATATACTTATAAAAAAATATTATAGAAAGAATTATAATTATTTTAATAATATAGAGAGTGGCAGAAAGTGGGATGGGGTCCATACCCTGCATTATTGTTCATTAAAAAAACACTGTATTCATTTCAATTTGCGTCTTAGACGAATTTCTATTATTGTGGTCCCCATTTAAAAGTCAATCCATTACATTATATACCGTGGTGTTAATTATTGCCGTAAAATAATGAATACAAAATTTGAAATTATTAAAAGTATAACAATTTTTTCTCAATTTTATTTTAATTATTTATTATTTTTAAATTTTAATGGTTTCTATAAAAAATTATATGCGACCAATTTCCACATCGTTTGATGCAGGCTTCCGAGGCTCGAGTTTCCTTTGTAGTATAGTTTCTTAAGAATCCAAAGTGTCTCATTTATCTAGATGAATAACAAGAAATTAAAATGATAAAATTATATATCATTGTCGAGTTTTTAAATTAAACAATGATGTATAAATATTTGTTTTAAAATTCCTTAATTTATTTTTTTATGAAAATTATTTTTCTTTTGAAAACTTCAAGTGTCACTGTTTGATTTAAAAATTTAATTATTTAATGACAAGAATATAAATATTCAATTTAAATTTTGTTCTTAAAAAGCAAATGCTTAAAATTATGAAAATTATACATATACATAATAAGTAACAAAATATGAACATTCATGATCAACAACGACACGAAATCCACATTAATAACATGTTTGGTATTCCATTAAGTCGCACAAAATCCACATTGAATTCTCCAGTTAATGAAAAGTTACTCTATAGCTTTAGATTTTCAAGTTACGAATCACCATATTTTTGTTTTTGACGCTGAAGCAAACATATATACTAAAGCAATAGACAATGCATATTTTCTCTTTTAGTTTTAAGACGAAATTATGCATGTTGGCTCCATCACTTTATATTAAAATCATCTACCCTTTTTCACTTCACCAAATAACTTAAGTTCACTTACTGATCTTTTTCTTTCCTTCTCATTCTCTCTTTTCCAGCCTATCTATTACTTATATCAAAGAAAGTGTTAGTTAAGGTGTATTGGAAAACCAATTTCTTACTTTTGTAGTCACTAAATTAAATTTTAATCAAATATATACAACTTTGATTTTAAGATTAAAAATTTAAATTTATAAACTGAAGATAAATTAATCTCTCATCATTCTAAATTTAACTTCAGTTATCAATTAGATTAGGAAAAATAATTCATAGTCATTGTTTAAATATTTTCAAATTTCAACCATATTATTTATTTCTATACCTCTTCCTATAGTATCACTAATTTTCATCTTAATTTTTTTCCTTATCTCTTTCTATCTTTCCTTTAATTATATAAAAAAACATATAAATAGAATTTCTGTGGCATTAATGTGCCAAGTAGCCAAGTAATGTACCTGATGTCTAACATGATGCAGGCCACCTCTCAACATGGCTGGTACATAGGCGTTGGGACCCCCAAATTGGGTAACATGCGCAGTTGCTCTTAACAAAATTTATTATATTAATATATTCTATACAATATTTTAAAGCTTATAAATTAAATGCTATTATTTCTTTAACTGCCATAATAATATTCCCAAATTTTCAACTCAAAGACATCACCATCAGCAGCATCAGCAGTAAGAACCGACAATTCACCGGGAATAGGAGAGAGAAAGTTGAATATCATGGAGAGAGAAAGTGTGTGTGAGGGGAGGTGTATTTACATAGTCTTCTTAATTGAGTTTGAGGCCTCATTCATACACTTGTGAAAGAGGGTATATAAAGAGAGGCATAGGGAGTGAGCTCATACCCTTCTTCTATCTCTCCTTTCATTCATTCACTTTCTTTTCTTGGGATACAGAATTCTCATTCAATGGCCCTTTAATCTTTTCTATCCCTTTCTACCTTGAAAACTTATTGTTTTTTGTAGTGCTTCTTTTGTCTTTGCTGAACAAGAAAACATGGCTGGGGACAAGGGAACCATCACTCTTGAAGAGATCAAGAACGAGACTGTTGATCTGGTATATGCATACACTTCCCTTCCAACCCTTTTGTTTTCTCTTATTTTTTATTTCATTTTTTGTGTGGATAGAGTGTTGAAGTGCTGTTCAATGAAAGAATCATACACAGTGTTTTTTTTTTTTTTTTTGGTTTACTTTGGTGGGTAGGTAGCATGATAGCATAGCATCATGGCTGTTTGATTTTGGTTGGCTTCAAAGTTTTATGCTTCCAACTCAAAAAGTTTTGAGATTAGTTTTCTTATAATTTAACTTTCATTTGTTGAATCTCTTGATGCATGTTTGGATTTCATGCTGAGAGTTTAAATGTATTTTTACTTTTAAAATAATAAATTCTTTCGTCTTCATTTTGTAAATTAGAATTCACAAAAATATTTTTCTATCATTTATTCAAACATATAACCATTTTAATTATTTATTTCTTTAGAATTTGTCTTTTAGTTTATAATAACGACACTACGATAATGAAGTTTTAACTTAGAATCTTATGCAAATTATCTAAACTTTCACCGTTATATCAAAGTTTTAACTCAGTATCTCATACAAATTATGTGAACTTTTACCATTAAGTCGATTTTAATGAATTTATTTAGAATTGGTCTAGATAACAAAAGTTACATTTTTTTTTAACATACATGATGTAATTTTCTCCACCTAACTTTTTATCGTTGAGAAAATTAGGAGAAAAATTAAAAGTCAATTAGAGGGCAGTTCTGGGGAAGGTAACATGCAAGTGAGAGTTTTTGAATATTAGAACCGTTACGTTAAAGGAAACTAGAATTAATCACCACATAATTTTTTTTGTCAAAAGTCAAATTAAAAATGCATGGAAATAAGGGAGAGTTACAGATTCGTTTCTTAATTTTTTTTTTTTCACTTTCTGGTCGACAAAACGTGTTAATTCTCCCTAGTGACACCTT
This sequence comes from Glycine tomentella, assembly GCA_007407185.1. NCBI lineage: Eukaryota > Viridiplantae > Streptophyta > Magnoliopsida > Fabales > Fabaceae > Glycine > Glycine tomentella. The sequence goes on from PYAF01000449.1 coordinate 1,886,707, forward strand.
AATTGCGGATCAAAACATGTGAGATACAGGTAAGACATAGAGTTAACACGTCTCAAAAAAAAAAAAAAAAATTCACCCCATTTATTATGCTTTCTGTGTTCATATTAGTGTTTTCTCAAGTGAGTGTGATCCATCCATCCATCATGGGTGTCTCTGTCTGCACCTTGTTTGGTGGGAAGGAATTTTAAGTACTTTTCCGTGGTACCTTGGCCCTTTTTAAAAATATTGTGTGGATCGTGGCCCTTGGGATTAACCGTTTTCATAGTAAGTCTCACATTCAACGGTCCTGACACTAGGGAGGATCCACGCTTGTTTGGATCAATGAATGGGTTGTGTCGTGATTCGACGGTTTTGCCCTCGCTCTGCGGTTCCAACTTGTCAATTTTCCACTATAAAATAGCAGTAATAATAATAATAGAATAAAGAAAGAAAGTGTGTTGTTATAATTAATTAAAATGAGACCAAACGGGACCCCAAGTTGTCGAAGCTGTGGAAGAAGTGAAAGCTGTTAAAACGCGCCAATCACATGGAGAGATAGCTGTTCTGTCCACTCTGACACTCAATACTTTCCTTATTATTATTATTATTATTATTATTATTATTATTATTATTATTATTATTTAAAATGTTGATTAAATACTATAAAAAATGTAAATTAATTGATACACAGGTCATTAAAATTTAATGAGTAGTTTTGAGTTTCGGTTTACTAATATGTTAAGTATACATAAATTTTTGTTGTTGTTTATAATAATTTTATTTAATTTGAGTAGATTGTTTCGTGTGAAAAATGTATCTGATTTATAAAAAAATGATTAAAAACTTTTTTTATATCATGAATTTTAATAAAAATTGTATTTGTGATTTTTTTTATCCAACATCTTTAAGACTTTTGTTCATTAGAATTTCTATTATTGTTTTGCAGAAAAAGTTGTACAGAAGTGGGATTTTATTTTATATATTTTCAACGAATAGGATTAGTATTCTTGGTTAGTAGTCAAAGGAAGTTGGTTCACACTCAGAGCACTGTCGTGGTTGAGGCATGTGCAGTATTTGGCTATAATTGGGCATGCAGTAGGGTGAAAAAGTGAATTTGTAGATAACTTTTTTAAAGATAAAATAAGACAAAAGTAGCTGATAGTAGCAAAAAAATACTACTAGCATAATATTATTTATAATATAATTATCGTATCTTTAAAACTATTATCGTAAGATAATTTATGTTAAACATTTCCATAATGAAAATGAAAATTTAACGGAAGAGGTTCATTTGAAGATTTAAAATTGGTAATTCTTACAGTAAAAAATGGTAATTCTTAGAAAATCAGCTGAGAATTGAAAAGGATTTGTGCTAGTTGCTTTACTATCCTATAAAAAAATATATAAAACTAAAATTTCAATTTTGAATTGCACTATAAACATTAAAATTGAACTTAAGAAATTTAATTTAATTATTTCCATTAATTCAATATTCAATGCAAATTGCACAAAAAGTATTTTAATAATGTAAAGTATTTTTTTTTTTTGTAGTGTAGATAATGTATGTCAAATCAAATTTAATTTTTCTTTTATCAAAATAATGGTAGTCATACTGACCTGCACTATCACCGTCATAGATATCTCTTCACGTCTTATCATTTATGATTGTTACATGATTGTACTTGTGTGCATGTGTGTGGTTATCAAGTTTTGGAAACATATGATTGAAATCCAACTCAACCAAAATTCACGTCTCAACCACAACATGGCTCCTCTGGCACAAATATTGAATCTAATTGATTCATAATTATCTGCACTTCAACAGTTACTATAAGCAGTAAATGTGGACAAAAGATCTCAAGTTATGTAGAACAATAAGTCAATAATTAATCCTGTACCAAAGAAAGCAAATGAAGAAAAACTTGTATTGCATTAATAAAGAAACTTTGAAAGCAAAAGCATAGTTACATAATAAGAGCAATGTGTTTAGGAGTGCAGTTTTTTCTAACATCACTGTGTTTATAGGAACGTATTCCAATTGAGGAAGTGTTCGAGCAGCTGAAATGTACCAGGGAAGGTTTGTCCTCCACGGAAGGAGAAAACCGGCTTCAAATATTTGGACCCAACAAATTAGAAGAGAAGAAGGTTACTATACCTTTAATTATGATATAGTCTCTAATAGTTTCCTAAAGATGCAATGACTAAGTGCAATTTCTGATTGATAATGATTGTAATTGTAATAATAAACAGGAAAGTAAGCTTCTCAAGTTTCTTGGGTTCATGTGGAATCCGCTTTCATGGGTCATGGAGGCTGCAGCTATAATGGCCATTGCTCTTGCAAACGGCGAAGGGAAGCCTCCGGATTGGCAAGATTTCGTTGGTATTGTTTGCTTGTTGCTGATCAACTCCACTATCAGTTTCATTGAAGAAAACAATGCTGGAAATGCTGCTGCTGCTCTTATGGCCGGTCTTGCTCCTAAGACAAAGGTAATATGCAATTGAAATTTGTGTCTCTTTTCTGCATTTAGAAGTTGTGGATGCTTTTGGTGCAAAAATATGAGAGATCTTTCATGTCTTTTGTACAAAAAGGGTGAATAGTTTTAAGAGAAAATAGTATATGCATTAGACATTGTAAAGATTTTTTAACATTTTCATCCAGTCACAAACTTTCAATATGACAAGTTAATTGAATTTTATAATAACTACCTTCAAAGTCATACTAAGGATGGTTTCTGATTGGTTGACAATAGTGCATGCCTAAACACTTATTCATACTTTTGATTTGGAAACTTGCTGGAATAAGATAGAGTTTATGAGAAGGTCACAAGTCACATTCATAAATGGTTAACTCTAGGCATTATACTATAACATGGCATTAAGATGGGACTAGTTTAAGCATGTTTTCATGACTTACAAAATGTTCATCATGGCTTTGCAGGTTCTTAGAGATGGTAAATGGAGTGAGCAGGAAGCTGCAATTCTAGTCCCTGGAGACATCATAAGCATCAAGCTAGGTGACATTATTCCTGCTGATGCTCGGCTTCTTGAGGGTGATCCACTGATGGTTGATCAAGCAGCTCTGACTGGAGAATCACTTCCTGTGACCAAGCACCCAGGGCAAGAAGTTTTCTCTGGCTCAACTTGCAAACAAGGAGAAATCGAAGCCGTTGTGATTGCGACTGGTGTGCACACATTCTTTGGAAAGGCAGCACACTTGGTTGATAGCACCAACCAAGTTGGACATTTCCAGAAGGTTCTTACAGCAATTGG
>PYAF01000449.1:1897665-1916386 GCA_007407185.1 Glycine tomentella
TATTTATTACGTTTTAGATTTAATGTTATGTTCAAGTCTAAAATAAAAATATTTTTTTATTCATAAGAATTGAAAATACTTACAAGATAAATGATTTGCAACAATTTAACACACATTATTAAATTAATTAAATTATACTTTCTTAATAAGTTAAAAAACAAAAGTATACGTAAACTAAAATTTGATGTAGAAGTTTATCAAAATCAAAATATGTTCTTTAAAATTCAACTCCTTTAAAAAAAAAAGATGTAAATTCAACTTTCAATAAAAGGCTTATATAAATTAGATTGTTGAAACGGTAAATGAAATTATTGCTAAAAAATCCAATCATTGATTATAAGTTGATTAAATTTAAAAGGGTTTAAATTAATGAACCGATTCGTCCATTTGGCCGTATAACAAACTGAAATATTAAGAGACTTGTGAATTGTGTGATCTTGGTGGTGGCAGGGGGCAGGGTCTGCCCCTGATGGCATGTACCCCCTCGGTTTCACTTTAGTTGTTTGTAAAGTAATGTAAGAAAATTGTTACCACCAATTACACAAATTATTATTAAAAAATGATTATTACTATTAAAAACTAATTCTTGTTTAAAAAAATATAATGTAGTTTTGAGTTTATTTAAATATGGTAAACACAATAACTAGTTTCCTTAAAGATATTAGGTAACGAATAAAATGAAGTTTTATTAAAGAAATTTAAAATTTATGTACTAATATTAGTGTAAAAATTTTATACATGCAACCAATACAAATATCATTATTAATATATATATTTAAATTTTTATAAAATTCAATAAATTTATGATAACTAAAAAACAGGATAAATTCTTTTGTATTATTGATGCATACATTAAGTATTTACTCTTATTAAAGTTTTAATAATACACTTTGTATCATAGCTTTCAATGCATCTTAACATGATTTGTAGTAAAAATATTTTATTTTTTATTCCTCAACCAGTTTTCCTATGCTATTAATTAGTAAGACTCTTGGTTTTTTGTTATTATATTGTTGGTGTAAAGTATTTATCAAATTGTTCATGAATTTCTATTAGGTATGACAAGTGTATTGTTCTTGTGGGAATCAACTCGGACCAACCCTGACTTTGACCTAAAAAAAAACTAATTGATCAGAGTCAAGATCATTTTTGAGATTGAGTTTTCCCAAATTGAAAAGTCGGGTTCGGGATGGGATTAAGTATGCTGGTCCCCGCCCCCGTCCCACTGCTATTTTTATATAATAAATATTTTAAATTATTATTATAACCTTCAATACCTTAGTTTCTATTATCAATTTTAATGGATTAATAGTTATTTTATGTATGAAATTATTGGTTTCTTATAATTGTATACAATTTTTACTTAATTTGTTGCTAAACACTTGAAATTTCATCCTTGATAAACAAAGTGTCATTATCACTATTTCATTAAGTTATCCAAAAATAAATAAAATCAAATAATTTTCACTTAAAATTTTAATTTACATGTTCTAATAGATTCAGTCCAATTATAAAAAAGATTTGTCATGTTTTCTCTATTTTTTATGAATAAAAAAAACAAGTTAAGATCAGGGACGAGGTGGGGTGGGAAAACTCGATCCCCAAAAAGAGGATAGAAATGAGTCTAAATTTTAGATCCCAACAAATATAGGAAGAATAGGCAAGAGAAACTTGGAGTCGGGAGTGGGGGATGGGAGACTAACCTGCCCTCAGCCCTTTCAGTTGTCATGCCTAATCTCTATTGCTGAAACTGATTCATCACTTTTTTTAATTATTTTTATTTATTTATAAAACTCTTTAATTATTTAAGTAAAATAGTAAGAAATAGAGTATAAATGGAAAAAAAATAATTATAGTTCTTTTATTTTTTTGAAACAATAAATATTTTAGGACAAATTATAAATGTACGGAGTACGAATTTTCAACTTATAATTGTTGACACTGAAAATTATAAATGTACTAGTTCACGAGTCATATCTTTCATTGATTCGATAATCCAACGTTTGATTGTACAGAGCACTTACACAATAAAGGAGAGCCAATTGTGGTTGTTTCACTTAATTAGTGCTTAAACTATTGCAAAGTTAGGAATTTTTCTTAATCTTTGTTTCACAATATCATCGCTGAATACCAGACAACTGAAAATTGAACAAAACAAACACAAAACACCAATACTAACTAACAAAAGAACAAACGAAAAAACTAACAAAAGAACAAAAAACCTTCATCGGAGAAAAAAGGTTCTTTAAAAAAAAGGGCTGAACAATTGAATTCACAAAGTGGGATACCCGTGATCAAATCCAAAGCCTTGTTTATTTAGTCCATAGAGTTTTGAGATAGAAGAAAGGTACACGCCAAATAAATTGATTAACATAATTAAAACGAATTACACATTTCCATAACTGAAAATATTAATAATATAATTCAGTTTAAGAATTTAAGTTCAGTTCATCACTTCAACTCATTTTAATACTTTTTTCTTTCATAGTTTCTCTTTCTAATCACAACACAAAAGACAAAAGAAATATTAAAATTCAATGATACGTTTTATCATTAAAATAAATATTTTAAAAGTGAAAGAAAAGAAAAAGCACAGATGGGATTCTCCTAATAAAAAGAAAATAGATTTCTATATTAAAAGAAAATAAACTCTTTTTTTCCCTTTTGGGCTGCACAAAAGGGCGCTATTTACCTGGTCCGAACAAACTCAAATTCCCTCATGAACTTGAGAGAATAAATAGGGTGTCTTTTGGTCACACCCTAATCTCAAATCTCTCAAATTACAGTCAACTCATGTAAATTTATTCATTGGAAACCAACACACTTTCTATCATCCTTTTCCCATGACACACACAAACTCAGAAAATAAAAAAAATAAAAAAGTCAACTCGGGAAATTAGCCAATTATCCCGTGGGGACATGAAAGGGCACACACTTCTCACACATTGGGGTACGTAGCCCTTATTGTTGCGCAAATGCTATATGCTTACTTGTAGTGTACGCGTTCACTCTTTCAAGTTTTTTTTCTTTTGCTTTTGCAATGGGACTCAACTGTCTAGCAAGTGTTTGGTTTAACTTCTAGTTTCTTTTTCGGGACAAATTCTTGTATGTTCTGGGAAGTAAAGCATTTTTGTGCAACTTTAGCCCTGAACATACATGTTAGTTAAAACATTCAAAATAAAAGATAAAGTAAACAAAAATAATAATGATTCATTTTACTAATTAAGATAATACACATATAGTCAAGTCAATGGTATACAACAATAGAATTGTCATGCTAAACGTGGAAATTCAGCGCAAAAAAAATTCTTATTTTGTGTTATTAATATACCAATTCAATAATTACTGTACACTTCAATCATAATTTTAATGTTATAATTCATGTGATTCGCTAGTATTGAACAAGAATTACTCCAACATTTTTCTTAATAAAAGTGATAGAACATCAATAACATGTTGGGACCCAGCAAAAACACACCAAGAAGATTATTGTACAGACTCAATCCGTAAATAATTTTTTTTCCTGTCGTACTTATTCAACTAGTCTTTGGACGTGAGGATATCTCCATAAGGCTAAGTATCTCTGCCACTCTGGCATTGCAAACATAGCATAAGGCTAGCTAAGATCCAAAGAACCAATAAGAATGGCATAAAAATGAAAGCTGTTTGGAATTATTGGCTCTAAAAAGCAAAGCACTTCAAATATGAAATTTTAGTGATTGTGTGTACCCACTTATTTCTGTATGCCTCTTCTCGACCTCATCTTTCTTTACTCTTATATTTTGGAAGATTACTACATTTGTGGTTGGATCTATGTATGAAAATAGTAGTTTACTGTAGAGAAAAAGAAATCGAGGTTAAAAGGATGTAATGGAGCTGTTGATCGAAGTTCATTGGTCTTCAACCACATATTTATAGGCTGTTCTAACTCGCAGCAGACACCGTTTATTTATTGTCGGATACTTTGGATGAAATAGGACTTCGAATTTTTGGGGAATGTTAAAAGAACATGTGCACTTTACCCTTTTGTTTTATTTTCGCCACATGTCATTGTCATTTGGATATTCCACTACTACCTCAAATAATTCTTAAGATACATGAAATCAATTGAAATAAATAAATATACTGACAAATAAAACCAAAATAGCTTTGCATAAAATACGATAAGTTAGATTGTGATACTTAGGTAAGTAATGGATCAAAGAAATTCTCAATTTTTCTTTGTATATCGGATAGACATTCGGTATTGAATACTTATTTTCCCTTTTATAAGACTAAAATTATCGTAACCAAAGGCAATCATGGGACTAGGTTGCATAATCTAGTTTAAGATACAGATTACCTAGATGGTATTATGCTCACGAAGATCTAAGAAGGTTTGTATAAATAGTGTTAATGTCCTCAAGGACCACTATTTATTTTGTGCATTTATTATCTTATTTATTGTTCAAAATCGAGACTTTATTTGAGCGTCAAAATGTCTTTTGTAAGTACCTTCATTCGGATAAATCTCATACCAAGCATTGAAGGATGAATTGGAGACAAAACGTAGCCACAAGGATTATAGTGTCTGACCACTATTCAACAAAACTATTTTGGCGCCTAGCTACCGTGAGGTCGAAGTAAAATAGTATCCCAGCCTCAAGTCATATGACAATTACTCGAATAAGGATGGACATGACAACAACAATACAACCAGGATAACGACACCGTAAGGAAGAAGGGTATAAGTTGAAGATCAAATCGACTTATCATCCGTGGTGAAACAGCTGTAGGTGCAAGTGTCCTTCGACAAGAAAATGAACAACTACGGAGTCTCAATAGAACATGGCGACCGAAGGTCAAGGTATAGATAAGCACCAAGGGGAGTCTGTGGCCTATGAGATGCCTCAACTCATAATTGCCAGCGTTAAACAAGATGCACAATGCCTAACAATCAACACCTTCGGAAAACAGTTGCAGCAATACAAGAATCCTTTTGTCATTGGCATTATAGAGGCCACATTGCCATTTAATGGAAAAGCCTAACCATCGAAAAGTACAATGGTACTACGAACTCGAGTGAGCATATTGACGTTTATGTCACTCATGTTAGTATGTACACTACGGATGACGCAATCTTATGCTGAGCCTTTCCTACTTCAATAAAGGGCAGACACTCCATTGGTTAACTCGGTTACCACCAAACATCATTGATTCTTTTGAGACGTTGGCTAATCGTTTCGGTACTCAATTCGCAACTAGTCGGCCACACCATTTTACATCAGTAGCTCTGGTAAATATTCAGCAAGAGAAAAAGGAACTCCTTTGAACTTTCATGGAGTGTTTAGCAAAAATAGCTTTGAACATCCAAAACCTTGATCTCGTGGTCGCCATACATCATTTGATAACTGCCTTCAGGCTGGGCCCTTTGTCAACAGTCTGAGCAAAAAAATTGTGTTTGACATGGATGACCTTCATCGAAAAGTGGCATATTACATATAGATGGAAGAATTGACCGAATACAAAAACAAGCTAGGGCTGAAGAGACAATAACCAAAAAGGATCCAAAAAGAACGAAATTTACCAAAGCAAGGGATGATAGGAGTAGGAATCGGCCACCCTGTGAACCTCAATATGGGAATTATACTCCCCTCAATGCAAGTAGGTCCAGGATCTTGAAGCAAGCTTTGGCTACCAAAATCTTAGCAATGCCAAAAAGAGCTAACACCCTGTCGAAAGCAGATTTCTCTAAACAATGCCAATACCATATGAATCGAGGCCAATCTACTAAGGAATGTGAGGTCAAAAGATAAGATTGAATACCCTATCAAGTTGGGACACTTGAAAGGCTTCATTCACAAACCACAATCTCACCAGACACAATTCTCATCGGCAAAATTCTGACAGAAACAAAGACTAAGACTATGATAACCATTCTCGAACGGAGAGGCACAAGAGTAGGTCTAAGGAAAGAGGGGAAGATAAACCCCATGACTAGTCGAGGCGTGTCATCAACACAATCGCAGGTGGAAAGAGGGGAAAAGATACCACTAAATGTAACATCCTAAAGGTATTTCCATAACTACGTTAATTTTCCCATGTAGTGACAATTAAGAAAATATTTACACAATGTTATCATCCAGAAGCTAATAAATAAATATACAAATTACAACATAATTATAATATTGATAAATACAATCCCTCACTTGTAACAAGAGTCTCATACATCATATAAAATGAATTACACATAAATATAAAACATAACTTGACTACGTCTTCCATAACAAGACTTCATACTCCAACGACACGTGCAATCACCTATTTCCTAAAAATAAGGAAACTTAAAAGAGTGAGACATAATGTCTCAGTGAGTGCTCTAGGGACTCTAAGGTTAGGTTAGACTCCTTTACTAGAACAATCCAATCATTTGTCTCCCATGACTTTACTCTCACTGGGTCTCTATCTAACCCTATCATTTATAAGGTTGGGTCTACATCCATCAATCATAAACACTTTCCTCTCATTTATCCCTTGTAATCACTTACTACACTAGTTCATCTTTGCTAATATCTTGAGATTCATTCTTTTAACAGTAAATTAATTACTTAATTTTAACTTTATTTCTTGTGATAACTTCACTTTCCTTACTCAAGTTTTACTTCCGAACACTCACCTTACATTAATCTATGCTCAAAAAGACAATATTTGTTCTAACATATACTCAAAAGTGTTATTCTAGATACATCTCTCATCATGTCCTTAAAGAGCTACATCCTATTGCATTACAAGTCACAACAATAATTTAACATATAGATACATATACATTATTAAAACTATGGATAAAATCATTCACACATAAAATAAGTACAACACAAGCCACACATGGCATCCATTTCATAAACCAAACAAGTTGGACAATTCATAGAAATGCACATATGCAATACAATGTTGCTTACTCTTTTCTCATATGCATGTTGTACCAGAAAACATTTGTGAAAGAAGCTTGAGAAGATATGTAGTAACAAACCCAGATGATTCCATTAATACACTATCCTCGAGACGAGACTGACAGTGTCGTGTCAAAATTACTCAGTCTTGCAAGGATACTCCAACCCGTGGGATCAACATGAGTTTCATGAAGATTCTAAACTAGATACCCCAAGGATAAAGTCATACTTCAACTCATTTGTGTCCTCCCTGGTTAAGCTTGATTGCATTCCTCGACTAAAAAATAATGCACATTTATGAGGCATGTCTCAAACATTCAAGCATAAGTGGTTCTATTGAACCTCACATCACACATAGTGAGCCTATTCTCGCCCCACATAGGCTAGGTCACTCATCTTAATGGCATTTAATCATAACTCATAATAAAATGGTGGTCCTACTCCACATGAACTCGAGCTACATATAAATATTTTCAAAACATTATCATGACATCACTTGATTCACCATGTGCACATGAACATTATACATTACAATTCACACTTTCAAGCTAAAACAAAACATTCAATGATTCCACAACAGTAATAAACCACTATTCAAATTATAGTCTCAATGCACATGTATTTAATGTCATCATTAAATCAAGTCATGTACCTAAAATATCTCTTATCTCTATGCCACATATTAATTATACTACCTATCTAGTTTGTATTATGAATGGCATAATATCCTTTAAGATTTGAGTATTACTTCTATCACTTTATGCTACATACGCGTCTATGACCTTTGTGAGGTGTAAATATAATATTTAGAGTTATACTAATATTATCAAGCTAATTGTTGTTTACAACTTCTATGTTTACTTCAAAGGCTAGTTCAATCATCTACAATGCCTAAAATTAGGAAGAACATGAACTAATTGCACAATCTTGACAGTTTGACCTTTGCTCACTAATTGTTCCATATATAGAGAGTTCCAAAAATCCAAATCAGGTGAAACCAAAGCCATTTGTTTACTAACATCTAGGTCTACATTTATTATGAAGACATCTAAGCCTAATCGATCAAATTCACGGCTCATTTTCCATATTAAATTCACATTTCTAGTTACTCTATTCACATATCTTTGTTTCCATTTCATTCTCCTAATTTAATATAAGATATCTAATTATTGAGAACATATAAATTACTTAAACCACAAATAAGTAAATCAATAACTTAGGAAGGATAAGGGAAAACATTCACCTGGAAAATATAGAGACAAACTCTGACTAACCCGTATGAACTTAGTGGCATCGTCCATCACAATCCCCACAACTCTTACTCCTGAGTTTGGAAACTCTAAGGGGAAGATAAAAATATTAAGTATAAGGGGTTTTGCGCTTAACACTAAGCCCGAACTATTCTATGGTGCTCCTTAAGGCTTCATGGTCTCCTTTTTATAGAGAGAAAGAAAAATATTCATGAGGTTATTTTACCCAATGTGGAACTTAAAGTGCTTTTCATGATCAAGTGTACTATTTTAGAGCTGTTTTTCTTTAAGATGGAAGCCAATTTTGGTTCACAGATCTAGAGATGAATTGTACATTTTTCATCAAGCTTTCCAATGTCATAGACAACACCTCAAATAGATAAATATAACTCATGATACAATGTGGTCTTTCTAGGATTTTCTTTCATAAAACTAATACCAAACTTGTACAGTTTCTCAATCATTCTAATTATAGGAAGTTAATCTAACACTCCTCTAACACCAAACATAATAACTAACCCTCTAACAAAACTATATAACAATAATAACGAACATATTATACTATAATATAATATAACAACAACAACAAAAGGGTAAATAAGGTAGCCAACCTAATATTATAATAATGTTTAACTATAATATCTACAGGTGATGGTAGTTTGTCATGAGAGGAGAAAGAGATGGAAGGGTAAAACATGAAATGCATCGTTTGGTTCGTCATGCCATCCTTTATTGACACGGTGTCGATGATGATGTCGACAACGACGCTTTCGCAACAACATGATCTGTCATGGACCATTTTTTCATTTAGTTATGTTTGTTGGGGATCATTTGGCCGTTGCATAAGAACCTATTATAATGAAATCAAGAAGAATAAGCTTCTTCTTAAAATAGGCGTTAACTACATAACTTTAAAAATAAATGGTAAAAAATTCACTATCATTTTAGTCTTAAACATTGTGCATTGATGTGGAACATCCCCTTCACACGTGAATTTGTCACAGCAACAACGATATGCCACATATGTACTCAAAAAATTAATGAAAATGGATGAATCACATTTGCACTTTTGTGGACTAAGTTGATTATTTCAAAAGTATAGATACCAAATTGTCACTAAATGCAAAGTACATGGACCAAAGTGACTATTTATTCATGTAATGCACGTCAAACCATCCTTGACGTACTCCCATACCTACAGATATTCTCTAGCTTAATAAGGTTTTGATGACCTACAAATATTATAGTTAAACCTAAAATTAAATGACGTTTAATTGAGAGCTTGTACAAGCCAATCCTCATATAACCCATCTGAACCAAAATAGAATTCACATGTTAATCAGATTGGTTGCACTTAAGGATATAAATATGGTAAATGCTCTATAGTATAAAAATATTTTCGTGAAATCTGAACAAATGTAATTTCCCACTAGCACTTGTTTTATATTTCAGGTTTCTTTAATTAGTATCTATTTTCAAAAACAGCCTAAAATATTTTTTCATCCATATAAATATGAAAATGTTCAAAATTCGATCCTACAAAATATGTTTTGACGTTTTTTTTTCCACAAAATTGGAATGTGTCAAATTTTCCCGAATCTAAGTAGGTTAGGATAAATTTGAACCTACGATGATGACTTTTTACACTGGTTACGCATATAACCAATGTAAAATGTGATGTTTTTTTTACGTTGGTCATGGATATAACCAATGTAAAAAAGTAATGCATGTAGGTTCAGATGTCTGAACCTTTGTTTTAGACCAAAAAATGACACATTTAAATTGTGAGCGCAATGTTGAAAATTTTGTAAGGACAAATTTCAAATATTTCCATATTTACTAGACAAAAAACTTATTTTAGCCTTAAAAAATAATATATCCCTAATAAATGTTACTTTAGTTCTTGAATTTAATATTAATGTTATCTTCTATCATCTATTTAATAAGATTAGTTTTGTAAAATTATCACACTTTGTTATCTTTTTATTATTATTTTTTTGTTTATGTAAAATAATCTAAAACGACATTTATTTTGAAAAGAGAGAGTATCTTTTTGTCATTTAATTATTTAATTGGTATGTTTTATTTATTTATTTAGGAAAGACCGTCTACGGATTGACTATCGACCCACAAATGTATAAAGGCCTGACAAACTTATGGTTGTTGCTATTAACATTGCATGCTTGTTAAGTACACCCATTCCCTTTTCTTTATATTTTCATTGCCAATTATACCCTGTTTCTCATTATGTGGACCTATAGGTACATTCCAAGGCAGAGTAATCCATATATTCCTACCTCTACTTTGAACTTTAGATTGTACAAATCAAGGTTATTAATACTTCGTTGATAAGTAATTTTAATTATTTCATATAAGTAAGGGTAAATTGAAAGGGAAAAAATGCACAATTATATATTGTAATTTTAAGACAGCCAAAGTTTTGAAGAAGAAAAATACAATACTAAACAAACGAAAATTAGTGAGAACTAAAAAGGCTAGAATATGACAACCATCAATCCAATCAACAAATAATATAATACTCCTATTTATAAAATAACGACTTTCCCAACAGCCCTTGAAGGATAGATTAGTAAATGTTGATGATGCATGACCAATGAATGGCAAGTCTACCAATCAAACACACAAATCAAAACTGAGATCCCATCTTGCATTTTCTCATATGTTCCTGAAATCAATGAAGGAAAAAAAGAAGACTTAAACTCTAACTAAAAAAGGATTGTAAGTTATTACCAACATCAGCAACATAACTGAAAAAAACATATATCAAACACAATACCACAGGCAACATTGCTATTTATACAAGTAGTATATATGCATTTCAAATTAGTCCATCCTTCATTGTTGTTCCCTCACCCATGCGTAAAATCTGAAGCATTTTAATTTTTAATTCTTTGTTTGTAGCAAAATTACACGAAGAACAACTACTCTCTTGCCTCTATTCTGTTGACCACCCATTTTCCAACAAAGGCAACCCTATTCTGTTTTGAAAAAAACATATATCATCCACTAAGTGCATGTTTGGTTTGCATATGGAAATGCTGTGGTGCATGTTCCAATGCAAATAAAACGGATAAAAACAAAATGAAAGCAAAAGCAAGGGCCCTGATCCGTTGGCAAACTTACTTTTGCCTCAAACAATTTTGCAACGGATTTCCAAAAACATGCTCTAAACTGCTAGCATTATTGGGGTTGGCCATTCACTCCACTACGCAAGATTTAACTATTTCAGTACTGGCTACAAATTATGCAGTACCGTGCTCACACTTTACTCAGAAATCCTAGGTAGTTATGCGGACTATATATTTAACAGCTTCAGGCAGAACATACCCTGTGTGTGATGATTAAAACACAGCTTTGGTTGAAGGCTCTATCTTGAGGTTTCATAGCAGGGAAGAGCATAACCTCCTGTCACCAAAAGGATAGAATATGGTAAGAACTTGTGAAAATAAAGTAAGCATGCAAGCAGGTAGAGAAAGGGTAATAACCTTAATATTATGTGAATCCGTCAGTAACATGGCCAAGCGATCAATACCCAAACCCCAACCACCAGTAGGTGGCAAACCATACTCCAGAGCCGTAATAAATGTTTCATCTAAGGTCATTGCTTCATCATCTCCTGATTGCCGATCCTGACGTACAAAACAAATAACAAACAGTTACTACTATTATTTTCTAAAGAAAAAAAGTCTCATCAATTAGAGCACAGTAAATATTACATTTGTATTGAATTTCGTTACCTTGAAAGTTGTCCGGCAAATCTCTGTCGCTGTACTACAGGGTCGTTCAATTCAGTATACGCATCGCAAAGCTGAAAAGTAAGAAACAGTAGTCAGAAGAAGCATGATTACATATTTTTTCTTAAATAACCATCACTTGAATGTCATGATCTTACTTCATGTTTATTAACACATAATTCAAAACGTTCAGTCAGGCCTGGCTTTGATCTGTGCCACTTTGCTAAAGGGCTCATTATCTCAGGATGGTTCATGATGAACTTAGGATTTACACACGTTTCTTCCAAAAAGTGACCTACAAGCTGCAATATGAAAAGAATATATTAAAACTGAAAATTTTCTTATAATTAAGTAGCAAAAGTAGAGGTAAAATATAAAATGGTAAAAATAGCAGTAGACCCTAATAGTAACCAAGCCTCACTAAACCTGCAGCCACATAGGATTGATGTTATAATTCACTAAATAGAAATGTTGCTGCTCTTTACTGGAACAACAATAGCAGAAAACAGTTCTACAAAAACTACAGTGTCTCAGGGACATTTTATCGCTGAAAAACAGGGACATTAAATTTTGTTATCCATTCTAACAGGAAAAAGGATATTACTTAATCTAACAAGCGTGCATTTGTCTCAGGGGGAGGACATTTGATCTCATACTTCAAGCACGCATCCTTCAGATATTGATTAGCTTCCTCACTCGACAAGTCTTTGGGAATACTGAGTCCTGCCATCTTCTCTAATTCTTCAATCATGTCAATCCTTCTGTAACAATTAAAAATCCAAACCTATCATTCAAAAATAGAATTATAATGACCATCAATGACCAGATAATGTACACCACGCACCTGAAAGGTGGAGTAAAGTCAATTTCAATAGGTTCCTTGTCAAGCCCATACCCACGATACTTGATTTTATAGCTTCCCTTTGTAAGTTCCTTAACCATACCTGTTTAATGGTTTGCACATGAGATTAATCAGGTGACTTGATGATAAGATATATAGAGAATCAGTATCAATATAACAATCAAAACACTTAATAGATTCTTACCGCTCAACATTTGCTCCGTTATATCCATTAAGTTGTTGTAGTCCTAACAAGCCATGTAGAACTCACAGGTAGTAAACTCAGGATTACGAGTCAAATCTATGCCCTCATTCCTAAATTGTTTGCCAATTTCATAAACACGATCCAGCCCACCAACAACTAACTGCTTAAGATACAGTTCTGGAGCAATCCTCATGAATAACCTCATGTTAAACTCATTGTGATAGGTTACAAATGGACGGGCTGCAGCTCCACCAGCAATCATGTTCATCATTGGTGTTTCAACCTGAAAGTGATGCAAACAGTAGGTGAATGGCAGTAAAGAAACCACAGGATCCAGCATCATAATACTCAGACACAGAACAAACACCTCCAAGAAATCAAGGTCATCAAGGAACCTCCTAATGTAAGAAATGATTTTAGACCTGGTCTTAAATATTTCTCGAACCTCTGGATTAAGCATCAAATCCAAATGGCGTAACCGATATCTAGTTTCCTAAACAATGACAATTAAAACATATGGTCAGTACATGAATATTGGGAGAGTGATGAAGCAAACAGGAAATAATGCAAAAGAAAATTTTCTCTTCAGCTTCTGCAGATAAGTCATCAAAACATGCTTCTTATACCAAGCAGAAAATACGCATGGTTATTATGCCAAGCAGAAAATACACATGATAGAGCATTAAAAAAATGCAAGTTTCAAAATTGCAATTTACCGTGTACTTGTACAATCATGGACCTGGACCTGGCTCTTCTAAAATGAGAGGGAATTTTAATCATTGAATAGATGAATAGTTGAGACTATTACATATATATGTTATATTTTATTAAAATTGCAAAATCTGAAAGAAAAAATTATTCTCCCTCTCAAGTAAAAGAACCTCGTCATAGACCTTTAGCAAAAAATATTTTCTTTGATGCAAAGTGGGAATTTTTAAGTCCATGAACTATAAAGGGTTGCTTTCCCTTTCTTTTTTGCCTGTTTTTAGCAGCTACATCACCCTCAGACATATTCATGAGGTCATCTAGACCAAAAGAGATAAATCTCCCATAGAGATTCAGTCATAAATATCAAAAGACCTGTCAGTCAATTTTTCAGGAACAGATTGAGCTTGAACTATAAAATCTTCAATCTATAGTTCATAAGATTTTTAATAAAAAATTATAATGATGTGTAATAGTCTGAACCATCCATATAGGTAATGGCTAAGATTGCCTTACTTTACATTGTAAAGTGAGATTACTCACTTTAGAGGAGTTGGACCCTGCAATCACATGCGCCTTAGCTATTGATTAGTGGTTCTATCAAAAATATGATTTACTTTACTCTCATGGGGACAAAAGTTAGGAAATTTTTGTTTGACTTCAAGTTGTAATTTTGAAATCAATATGAAAAAGAAAAGGTTTGCATTACATTAGAACTCTACCTTAAAAGTTAAATCCTTAAATCAACATGAAATGAAAAATTTCATTTTTGCAAGGTAGTTACACAACTGCTTGCCAATCAATAGCCACAAAAATCAAGAAAATCAATCCATTTGTGACCAAGGGCCTTTGCAAGTTACAACCAAGTTAATTCATAAGGAGAATCATAAAAAGAGAGAGAGAGAGAGAAATGGAATAATCCATTTATCAGAAGAATCAAAGAAATACAGAGTATACTTAACAACAACTATACATTTCCAAAAAGAAAAGACACAACAAACACACTGAATAGTAATGACAAGCATCCATCTAACTCATTTCAATTTCTAACCTTAACCCTAACCACCATAGAGTAGGGGTAAATCACATTTTCAATATTTTCTCAATTACATAATAGCATCCACTCCATTACCTCTGTCCCAAATTGGTTCCAACTAAAAACAAGAAAGTATCTATGAAAAGTACACATTTCATGCCGATAATACCTGATCTTTCAAAATATATGTTTCAGGACTCCTGGTACCCATGGATTTCTCTATAGACCATTAAACAAGTAACTATGCCATTGCATATGGCCATCAAATAGCATTGAAAAATAAAATAAAAATTCCTGACCTTCAAATTTGCATTGTCAGCAGCAGCAGCAGCAGCATATTTCTGCCTTGGCATCATATGCAAACAATGAGTCAGCACCACAAAAGTCTTGGGGAAAATACTAAGTTCACCCTTCATACTTTTTCCTGGATAATTAAACAAGGGAAAACTGAAAGAGGTTGGTTTTTATAGATATAATCAAACTTATAATCACAATATAATACTGTAGAACGCATCCTAAGTATGGAAAATCAGAATAGAAAAATGTAAGCTTGATTAGCAGGATTTAGCAATTTATAATGAAGAAGTACAAGTGTACAACAAATATGGTTTTAAATTTTGGAAATTAGCTAGTATTCACAGAGTAATGTTCCCCAATTGCTCACAAAGAGACACCACTTTCCTAATCTTGAGACAAAAATCATCTAATAATATGCAAGTAATCAAAACACAACTTATATCTTTACTTATTCCTATTTACATAGACCTAATTCATTTATAAAAAAAAAAAATACTTATTATCATAATTGCATGCATTTGTTGTCAAGGTCATAGATTTACAGACAGACCTTATGTACATGAATCATGAATAACAGAATAAAAAAAGATAGATAACTGAAGGTATATAGCATCATGAACCTGGAAATCCAGTGACACCAATTATGTCACCACGCTTCACATTAGAATGGAATTTGGAAAATTCAGCCTGATCCAAGTCCGATTTACTGCATTGTAGAGATATCAGTTGTTTCATCTGTCCTACTAAACTCAAACATGATACAAGAAAAGAAAATATATTGCAATAAGAAAAAGAGACCATTTTGAAATTATTCAAAATACTAAAAACTACCTGTATAAATTGAAAATAAAAACAGCTTTTACTTTCAATTTATAAACGAACAACCATTGAATGTGGCATTATAAAGGAACAACCTCTTACAGTTACATTTTCCGTACTTGAATTATTAAATATTTGTCCTTTATAACTCTAGTATAAAGAACATTAAGCAGAATCAATGGTACAAAAATAGTGTAAAAAGGAAATGCAGATTATTCTAAAATCTGAATAGTGTAAAAAATTTGCATGACTAGATTTCCATGAAATATTTCAGTTCAGATTATATGCCATGCATATCTTTTTTCAGATTGTTCCTCTAATTTGACCATTTAACAAAAATATCCAATCATGGCTTATACTAATAAGCTTTTTCACCTAATTCAACAACATCCCTATATGTGCAAGAAGTCTATATTAATTTGAATTTGATACATAGCATCACCATCATCCCAACAAGTGCAAAGTAGAACAACAACTTTGGGTACCTGGCATCAGCCATGCAACCGTGCAGGTCACAAAAGACAAGCTTAGAACCAGAGGCGCGCTTGTGCATGCTTCGACTTGAAATGCAGAAACAGTATTAGACTCAACATACAGCCAGAGAAGCAACAACCAAAGAAATTAACTATCAACTCTGTAACTGATGACTACCAGTCAAAAATACACAGATACATCCTCGATGTGCTGCCCTTCGCTTAAACCTTCATATTCCTTAATTTATTCTTCAATAGACACAGTCACAAAGAATGTGTGTGGATATGGATTTTTCCCTTCTGCCTTTTCAACTGAAAGATACTTCAGCCTATTCTCAAGGTATAGCTGCAATGAAATATCACCCCATCAATCACCAAAAAACAAAAAATGTAGTTCATCATTCATCAAATATTCCACTTCAGTGACAAAAATGTAATTCAATGCCATACTGTTGGGTCCATATCATCCTCATTAGCCGGCCATCTGCATTTCAGCCTAGATAAAATAAAATAAACAAAATAAACTATGATACATTAAAAAAAAAAAAGAGTCATAAAGAGTAAATAGTATAATCACTACTACAAAAGCTGCATTCAACGACGCACATACGAAGACGGTTGTAGAAAAACCGTCTTCGAATGACAGGCGGTGGCAATTTTGTAAATAACGTGAATTTTTTTAAAAACGTTTCACGACGGTTTTCATAAAACCGTCTTAGAAATTAGCGAATCCAAGCATTCCTAGACGGTTTATTAAAACCCGTCTTTGAAAAAAAAAAACATTTTAACAAAAAAACCCTTCTCCAATTTGTCTTCCCCTCTTTTTAACCCTAACTCCTCTTCCCAGAGGATGCGAATTCACTCACTCTCGCTGCTGCCATCGCGAGCTACTCGCTTCTATGGCTCCTCATGTGGGCCACCTTCATGGGCCTCTTGATTGGCGTCGACATCCAGGGTCGGCGTCGCCACGGGCCGCCACCTCGCAGAGCTCTGCAGGGACGAGTATCCCAATTGGGCCCGCCTCGTGCTCTGGTTCATGGCCGAGCTTGCCCTGATTGGCGTCGACATTCAAGAGGTTATTGGAAGTGCCATCGCCATCCAAATTCTCAGCAGAGGCTTCTTCCCTCTCTGGGCTGGAGTTCTAATCCCTGCTTCAGATTGGTATCCTTCCTTCTTCTTGCCTTTATTTTTTTTTTTTTTTTATCTCTCCCCCCTTGCCTTCTCCTTCACCTCTTCACCAACCTTATATCTCCCAATTAAGCGGCTTTTAGTTAGGTTTGGTTTCATGTTTTATTGTTGCCTTTGATTAATTGCTTGGAACCATTCTACTTTTTCATTTTATCACGTGTTTTAACTGTGGTTTATTATTATTTTACCTGTTGTTGAGCAGCTTTTTCTTTCTATTTCTTGAGAACTATGGAGTGAGGAAGTTGGAAGCTGCTTTTGCGGTTCTCATCGCTGTTATGGGTGTTTCTTTTGCCTGGATGTTTGGTGATGCTCAACCTAATAGAAAAGAGCTTTTAATGGGTAAATTTCATCTGATGATGTGCTTCGAATATCAATCACTTTTCTGTGCGGATCATCTGTTTTGGTATTTCAGAAATAAAAATATATATAGCCCTTAATAACATGGGTATAAAATATAATTGTGTTTGTTCCTTGTGTTAGGTATTTTGGTTCCAAGACTAAGCTCGAAAACAATTCGTCAGGCTGTGGGTGTTGTGGGTTGTGTTAGATATTTCTGAATTGGGCGTTTCAGGGATTGAGTAACATCTGTTCATTGATCGTGATTAGAAGGTTACAATTCTAAATTGCACCAACTGTTTCATGATTTACATCTAAATCATATTTCTCGAAAAAATGTAGAGATTTCAACGGGAAACCGATAATATTGATGTTCCATGGTTACTACAAAATGTCTAGTTTCAACTAATGCACTGTTCCTCAGTCTCATATAGGATATTGGAAAAATTGCTTTGTGAAGTATAATTGGGATATCTAAATTCCTGTGTGTTCACATTTAGTATGCCAGAGTCAACCTTCAAGCAACTATGATTCTAATATGATGTTGTAGTGTAGAAAACTTCTTTTTAATCATGTTGCGAAAGTCTGCTAATTGAAGAGTTCTTTATATTGTATTATAGAAAAGTTCTATATATCAACCAAGCCTTGAAATCCCACATTGATGCCTTTATATATTTGCCCCCCCCCTGTTTCTTTGGAAGGTTTCTGTTAGTAGTTGAGAAATAACTGTATGATAGACCCATAATTACAAAGGTAATATAAGCCTAGGAGGGGAACAAGAGGAGAAAATAAGCAAAGGGATGGGTTTGCTGTATCAGGCCAATCTGAAGAGAACAATGGGCCAGAAAGAGTGAGCTCGCATGTGTGAGAGGGAAAGGAAGGCGTAG
>PYAF01000449.1:1916486-1932367 GCA_007407185.1 Glycine tomentella
TCATGAAAGCCTTTTGGTGTATGCACATATGGCTGAATATTGTGGGTTTTGTATCCCTCACTATATATGGCTGACTTTTTGCATTTGTTTGAATTAGCTTATTTTGTGTTAAGAAAAAACTTATAGTCAAAATGTCACATGTATACATCAACCATGCCCTTCTGAAAGAATTTTCTATGTACATCAGCCATGCCTTTCTAAAAGAATTTTCTATGTCTGCCTATTTTTCGTCATGCATGTTATGCCCTGGGTAACAAAATACACATGGTATAATGGGCGAGACAGAGCATCATGGACAAAATATTTTCAGAACAAGCAAAGTATGATGATTTTTTTCTTTCTAATTTTCTATCTTTTGATCTCTTGTTCTTGTAATGTATTTATTAATGTTCTGTTATCAATATGACTTTTTTTGGGTATCTTTGATTAATTTGGTGCTTAATGGAAGGTCGAAGGCCTGTGGTTTGACATTGTGCTTCACCTGTAAATGATTGCTCTGCTGCGTCCTGCTTGGGTCTTGGGTGTATACTTATTTATACTGCACACACTTTGACTCAAGAAGGGGAATGGGGTTGTGGGTGGCACATTTTTGGGATATCTGTGTATTGATAAAGTCACATCTTATAGAAACTCAAGTTTACGTTTTTTGTTTTATCTGCTTTAATATTGACCATTTACACACTACTATATGCAGCTTTGCATTTCTTTTTATCCCATGGTATATCCTTGAGAAGCCAAAGATGGAAGATCCACATATGCAGTTTAACTTCTGGGTATTTTTCTCGAATGTTCTTTGTGCTTTCGCGTTGAATCTTTCCACATTCTTAGTGATTGGCAGAATCGGGGCAGTAACTATTCGGGTGTATATTATGATATAGGATATATTTTATTTTTCCTTTTTGTCCTGGACTGGTGTGAAAATAATTATTTATTATAATCATGATTATTTTAATACAAACCTTTTTTCTTGGTCTATGAAGTAGTAACACTTTCCCATTAGTCTTACCTTGTGTTTGGTTGTTTCCTTTGCAGTGTTTGAGCGATTTGAACAAGCACCTAAACAAGATGGATCACTTAGCTTCTTGGTCATTGGACATTCGGGAAGAAAAACAGCTTTCAACCAAATTTTAGATTATGTTTCATGCTATAAAGTAGGATGTTTGTTTTAATTATATTATATACATTCATTTACATTTAATATAATGTTGCGTGGTATTTTATTTAATTTTGTGTTAAATTAAATTTACGGTGTTAAGTTGAATTTCAAATTTTAGTGTACTAATAATTTGGTTTTTTATTTATTTTATGGAATAAAATCCCTTCAATGTGGTGTTATTTTTAAATTCATTTGGTAGTATATCTAGAAACCAATTTCGAAAAAAAAAGAAGAAAGGAGATGCGTTTGCAAAAAAAAAAATTAAGAAAATAAAGAAACAAAGAGGGTTGTTTCCAAAACCGTCTTCATAAGTAAACAAACAAAGACGGTTTTCGGAATAACCGTCTTCTTAACTTATTGTTTTTAATTAAAAAAATTTAAAAAATAAGGAAACAAAGACGGTTCTCCAGAAAATCGTCTTTGTATGGTCACTTACAAAGACGGTTTTGGTAGAAACCATCTTCTTATCCTTTCTTTTAAATTAAAAAAAAATAAAATGAAGCAAAACAAAGACGGTTTTGGTGAAAACCGTCTTTGAATGGTGGCCTACAAAGACGGTTTTCTGATAACCGTCTTCTTATCCTTACTTTTAAATTAAAAAAAAAAATTAAAATGAAGCAAAACAAAGATGGTTTTGATAAAAACCGTCTTTGAATGGTGGCCTACAAAGACGGTTTTCTGATGACCGTCTTCTTATCCTCATTCAAAAAAAAAAAAAACATGCAGATAAACAAAGACGGTTAATGAAAAACCGTCTTTGAAAGTATACAAACAAAGACGGTTTTCGCGAGAACCGTCTTTGTATCTATTTTAAAAAAAATAAAATTAAAAATTAAAAAAATTTACAAAGACGGTTTTAAGAACCGTCGTCGAAAGTGTCAACTTACAACGACACCCGCAACAAAGACGGTTCGAGAACCGTCGTCGTTTGGGTTCTAGAACCGTCGTTGTTTCCCTCGCCTGTAGTAGTGAATGTATAGTATAAAGAGTTTGTTCACTTATATCATAACTATCTTAAAGAGGATGTATTGGATTGTGTTTTTAAAAGATTATATTGGCATAAAAAAATCTTGTGGAATTTAAAAAAAATACTTTATAGGAATGCAATGACTTACAATATTTTTTTTAAAAGATTTTCATGATTAAAACTTTGTAGGACTCCATATATTTTTAAAAAATATTTAAAATTACAATAGTACATGTAAAAGATAACAAATACATGAAGAAAAATAAAACCAATACAAATTTTTCCAATTTTTTAATAGCTAAGTCATTCTAGCTTAATGTCCTCCTACGTAGGATTTATCCACATATCTCGTTGCTGCTCTGGGTGTAAAGAATAGGTTCTTAGAAGAATCCTTTTTTCATACTATTTTATTTAAAAAAATTACCGTTGTTTAGTCAATAAGAGCATTTTTGCATATCCCTTTGAAATACAAGCATATAGATATTAGAGACCGTACCATATCCGGAGGAAACAATTGAGTTGAGATATTAGAATTTTTTTTTTTATCCAATGGGGGTAAAGTTTTTTCAAAATTATCAAATGGAAGTAGTTTTTGAAAAAATTCCCAATTAGGGGTAATAGGGGTAAGTCGTGGTTAAGATAAGAGTTACGAATTTAAGTTGAAATCGCATATATATTCATAAATTCTACATTTTTTTCCATACTAAAGTGGTATTCATGTAATATGACTTATACCTGATTGAGATAGTTACGACTTTAAGTTGAAATCGTATATATATTCACGACTTCTAAATTTTTTTCAATACTAAAGTGGTTGCGGTGGTTGTGGCATTGGTGGTGGTGGTAATATAGGTGGTGATGGTGATGGCAACTAGTGGTGATGGTTGCGACGACGTTGGTGGTGGCGATGATAAAGATGATATTAGTAATGATGATGGTAGTAGTAATGTCGATGGTGGCGATAGAGGTGGTGGTGAGGTGATAGTTGCGAAGACAATGGTGGTGGTGGTGGTTGTGGTGGCGATGACGGAAGTGATATTGGTGGTGGTGGCAACAGTAGTGACAGTGATAGTGGCACAATAGTGATGATGATGGTAGCAGTAAAAAGTGTCATTGTCAAATGTGAGAAATGTGTATTTTTTAAAATCTAAACCAAATTCACAAAATCTTTTTTTTTTTTTTTTTTGGTTTGAAAATGAATGTAAAAGTGTTTTGAAAATAATTTTAAACACATTTCAACTTCATTTTTGTCAAACACATTTTATTTTGAAAATTTCATTTGTAAATCAAAAACCAAAAACTTACAACCACGCAACAACCCCAAAGAGACCCTATTGTTTGTCAATTTTAGTGGAGTTTTCTTTGATACTTTTTATGCGGAGGGTAATATTTTTTCTTCATTTTAGGTCTGTAAGTTGTTGAGACAAATTAATAATAAGGTAAAATGAACACTTGATATTGCATTGACTACTTTCTTTCTTTAAATTTTTCTTTCACGCTCACATAAAGAAGTTTTCTTTTCATTTGTATTGTTTCCTATTATTGTCAAGAAAACTTTTTTGTAAGTGAAAGAAAATTTAAAAGAAACAAGGTAATTAATGCAGTATGAAGTGGTCATATAATATAACCCAAAATCTGTCACCGCCCAAAACTTTCATTGACTTGTCTCAACAACTTACAGACCCAAAATGAACAAAAAAAAAAAAAAACATATATAACCCTTTGTTTCAGAAAATGGCAAAGAAATCCCACCAGAAAAGATAATATCTAATAACATTAGTTTTTAGGACTTTGGTCTTTGGTTTTAGGTAGTGCCCAAAATGCTTAATGCTCAATAAAATACACCTGACATTAGCAACATAATTATAATACATAAAGTGATCAACGTAAATCCAATATAGGAATAGAAATTGAATACGGTTATACAATAATCCTAATCCTAATCTTAATCTCTTGAAATCTCAATTGCCTTGATTTATTTCTATTAGTTTTGTATTTGGATAATAAGAAAAACGTACACCTTTTATGCCATTGATGTGTAAAGTAAATCTAAAAAAATAAGCAATAATAGAAAACACCAAATGGAGAAAAACTAAGAAAAGGCAACAATTGGTAACCATTTACACCAATGAATATTTAACATTGAATGCAACCATTTTCTAACTTAAATTGCAAGAGAAAAATGTTGACAAGTACAAAAATATGAAATGAAAGTATTAGAATCTCTTTGCTTATTTTGCAAAGATCACCAAATTGTAACTATTTCCATTTCCAGCAGAAAGAACAAAATTTGTTCCAAACAATGAAGAAGGTAAATTTATTATGTATTTCCCTAACATGGATTTTCACATCGCAATTTCGTTTAGTGTTATTAAACTTGAATCGGATTGGTCGATTCAACCGATGTGATAGCAAATCAGTGTTATGACCAATCCAATTAAGATGTTAGCTTGGATATATTTACGAACTGTTGCTTGTGCCATTGATCAAATGCAGGGATTGAAGGGCCACAAATGACTCGACTTATATGGAACTGGTTCTCATTAGGACTTACTTGTCTGTCAACAATAATTTTTTCCCCCATCAAAATGTTGCACAACAGATATTCTCATACTGAAGTAGCAAAGGAAAGAGAAAAGAGGGAGAAAAAGAAAGAAAGAACAAATCACATGAAAAAAAAAAAAAAGTGATGAAGGAAGGGGGAAGAATGAAACAACAAATTCTAAGTCCTTTAGACTTGTGCGACTAATGTTTTTGCCTTGAGTGTCTTTGAAAGACAAGACTTAATCAAGAATCATGGAGAAAAGTGCCCAAGCTTCAAAAGCAAGAAACCAGAATCACAAGGACATCCATGCATTCTATATCAAAGTGTAGATATCAAAAGTTACATATGACTAGAAGCATGATTTTTTAGGTAACTTGAGTTAAGGGGTAGATATCAGAAGCTACATGCGACATAAGGATCATCAGAAGATGCATTGTAAAAGAGAACAATGTAGGCATATGTGTCTACACAATTGAAAAGCACGGACTGAAATCAATGATAAAGACACCATGCAACAGTGAGACACTGTCATCCGAAGTGACAAACTTTTATAAAGACATGAAGCATCTTGAAGAATAAAGAGTTATTCACGTACTACAAGTCCTATACAAGCAATGCAACCAAGAATAAGAAAAGAAAGTCTCAAGAAATATGCAACAGTTCAAAGAAGAGAGAAGACTTACCTACAAAAGACTCATTTTTCTGAAGTAGCAAATCTTCTAACTAGGTTGGAGAAAGGAGAAGTCATGAGTCACTAATAACAAGGACCAATGCCTAGAATTTTTAATTTAAATTGTGTGCAAGTTGTCTCAGCTAAAGAAAAAGGAGGAACCAACTGTATTGATCTCACAATGAATCTACTTGAACCTTTAAGCCTATTAGAGCATAAAATAAGCACATACAATATATGTATTAGAGTAAAATATGTGCTCATCAGACAAGATATATCACAACAAACAAAATGTGATAAGAGCAAAAGAGATTTTATGAAAGCAAATGATTTCCAAAATGTTTATCTTAGCAAAAACATATCAATTATATATCTATCAAAAGCTTTAATTGAGATAGAAATATGCATGAAAATTGATATGTATTAAGAAAACTAATATGTAATGAAACATTTAATCCCACAATGTTCTCCGTCTTGTCATCAGACAAAAAAGATAGAGTGCCATCATTGTTAGTAAAAACGAGAAATTTGACATAGACGAGAAATTTGGGGAAAAAAAAGCTAAGGACTTATAAGTTTCAAATTTTTCAAAATTAAAACTGTTTTTAGTTTTAGTTTTTTTATACTTTTGGTATCAAAATAAATTCTTTTTAAAAGTTTTTTATCATATTAAAATTAGATGAAAATCATTTCAAGAATGTTTGTGCAACAAAAATAAAGATATCGTTAACCATAATGGTGATGATAATGATAATAGTAACGAAAATAAAAAAAATATCCTTATTAAATAGAATAAAAACATGTTTTTTAAAACTAAACTCAAAAATTTGAAAATAATATAAAAATATTTTAAAATTAAACTAAAAATCATTTCGTTTCCATTTTAGTCAAACAAGTTTTATTTTAAAAATTACATTTAAAAATAAAAAATAAGAAACTCACAACCACTTTACACGTAGCTTTAATTTGTAGGGGTGGTAGAGGAGGATTCACACGTGAAGGTGAGTGAAATTGTAACAACACATCAAGTAAAAATGCAAACTATCAAAATAAATAAATAATCTCAATAACGTCTCAAATTATTACACGAATATCTTACAGATAATTTTTTTATTTAAAGAATAATATTTCTTAAATAAAAACGAATGCATAATAAAAATTAAATTTAATCTAAACTAAAAAATCACTAGTAAAAAATAATTTCAATTTTTTAAGAATAAAACATTAAAACTGCTAGGATTCCTTTGAAGATAAAATAAAAAATATATATAAATTTACGTAGGTTGATTCACGCGCTCAACAGTAGTATATTTATTATTCAATGGATTTTGAAATTTGAAAGAAAATCAAATTCAATAAAATAATAAAATTCTTCCATTTTTCATTTTTTCAAATATTTCTTTTGATTTTTTTTTTTGGTCAGATTATTTTATCAATTTAACTATCACATACATTTTCTGATCAATGCTCAAGATTCAAGAATAGTGTTCCTCACACGAGTGTTTTTGAGACGAGGTTACAACATTTTCCATAGGAGTCACTCACTACTTTCACTGCGGGTCAATGGGTCATTCTCTCTATCTGTTTTGTCTCCACACATTCCATTCCCTTTCCCTTTCCCTTTTTGGTTCACTCAATCAACCAACCCACCCTTCAATCCAATTGCTTTCAATCTCATCCTTATGTTCAAACCCTGAACCCATCATAAAACTCTCTTCTTCTGTTGCCATTGCACTTGCTTGTTGCAATGGAGGGTACCCTTTTCCCCAATAGGCCAGTTTTGCCTGCTACTTCTCACAAACCAACACAACAACCTCTGAAATTCAAGCCAACTTTTTTGCCTCCACAGTCTCCACCACCACCACCTCCTTCTTTTCAGTTAGATTCCCTTCTCCAACACCTTCAGCATCTCTCTTCAGTTCCCATCACCACTCACACTCTCACACTTGTGCCTCCTTCTCATGATAACACCAAAGATTTTAATAATTCAGTTCATTCAAAGCACCCCACTTTAGGTTCTGGCTCCATAATTGATGAGGACCAGTTTGATGATGCAAAGTTTGGATTTTTATCAGACAATGGTAAGTTGCTGTTCAGTTCAATTGTTGGGTCACCTTTGCATGAATTGAATGACTTTTTCAACTCTGTTAAGTTTGAGTTGCTTGAGGCTGATTTTTCCAGCTTGTTGAAGGCTTTGGACCTTTCTGGGAACTGGGAAAAGGCACTCTTGCTGTTTGAATGGGGTTGGTTGCATTTTGGGAGTGATCAGAATTTGAGGTTGGACAACCAGGTTGTTGAATTGATGGTTAGGATATTGGGGAGGGAGTCACAGCATTCAATTGCATCCAAGTTGTTTGATTTAATCCCTGTGGAAAAATACTCGCTTGATGTCCGGGCTTACACCACCATTCTTCATTCGTATGCTCGCACTGGCAAGTATAAACGGGCTATTGACTTGTTTGGGAAGATGAAGGAGATTGGTCTTGATCCAACTTTGGTCACTTACAATGTTATGCTTGATGTTTACGGCAAGATGGGTCGTTCTTGGGGTAGAATCTTGGAGTTGTTGGATGAGATGAGGAGTAAAGGGCTTGAGTTTGATGAGTTTACCTGCAGCACCGTGATTTCTGCTTGTGGGAGAGAGGGTATGCTGGATGAAGCGAGGAAGTTTTTGGCTGAATTGAAATTGAATGGCTATAAACCGGGAACTGTTACGTATAATTCTATGTTGCAGGTTTTTGGAAAGGCTGGAATTTACACTGAGGCCTTGAGCATCTTGAAAGAAATGGAGGATAATAATTGCCCTCCTGATTCTGTTACTTACAATGAGCTTGCGGCAACGTATGTAAGAGCTGGGTTTCTGGATGAAGGGATGGCTGTTATAGATACAATGACAAGCAAAGGGGTAATGCCGAATGCTATTACTTATACCACTGTAATAGATGCCTATGGTAAGGCGGGAAGGGAGGATGATGCGTTAAGGTTGTTCAGCCAGATGAAGGACTTGGGTTGTGCTCCCAATGTATACACATACAACTCTGTTCTTGCTATGCTAGGCAAGAAGTCAAGAACAGAAGATGTTATTAAGGTTCTCTGTGAGATGAAATTGAATGGATGTGCTCCTAATTGTGCTACGTGGAATACCATGCTTGCTGTATGTAGCGAGGAGGGTAAGCATAATTATGTTAACAAGGTCTTGAGGGAAATGAAAAAATGTGGATTTGAGCCTGATAAAGACACATTCAATACATTGATTAGTGCATATGCTCGGTGCGGATCTGAAGTTGATTCTGCAAAAATGTATGGGGAAATGGTTAAATCAGGCTTTAATCCATGTGTAACAACTTATAATGCTCTTCTAAATGCCCTGGCTCGGCGAGGTGATTGGAAAGCGGCAGAATCTGTCATTCAGGACATGCGGACCAAGGGCTTTAAGCCCAACGAAAATTCATACTCACTGTTGCTCCATTGTTATTCCAAGGCTGGGAATGTCAAGGGGATAGAGAAGGTCGAGAAAGAAATTTATGATGGTCATGTCTTTCCTAGCTGGATACTTTTGAGAACCCTTGTCCTTTCAAACCACAAGTGCAGACACCTTAGGGGAATGGAAAGGGCATTTGATCAACTGCAAAAGTATGGATACAAACCTGATTTGGTTGTCATCAACTCCATGCTTTCGATGTTTGCCCGAAACAAGATGTTTTCAAAGGCCCGCGAAATGCTGCATTTCATTCATGAATGTGGATTGCAGCCAAATCTTTTCACCTACAATTGTTTGATGGATTTGTATGTCCGAGAGGGTGAGTGTTGGAAAGCAGAAGAAGTGCTCAAGGGAATTCAAAACTCAGGTCCAGAGCCAGATGTTGTGTCTTACAATACTGTTATCAAGGGATTTTGCAGAAAAGGGCTCATGCAGGAGGCTATTAGAGTTCTATCAGAAATGACCACTAAGGGGATTCAACCAACTATAGTTACATACAATACTTTCTTGTCAGGCTATGCAGGGATGGAGTTGTTTGATGAAGCAAATGAAGTCATTAGATTTATGATTGAGCACAATTGCAGGCCAAGTGAACTAACTTACAAGATTCTAGTTGATGGTTACTGTAAAGCAGGGAAGTATGAAGAAGCCATGGACTTTGTGTCTAAGATTAAGGAGATTGATATCTCCTTTGATGATAAATCTGTGAAAAGACTAGGTTCTTGTATTAGGGAGAGAGTGGGGTCTACTTTGTGAACTATCAACTATCCTTTTTTGTTTCCTTTTTTTTCCAATTTTTTTATATAATATCTATGTTAAATGCAATTCCATCAGTTGTTGCAATTCTTTAGCATGGATCAAATCTAGTCCTTTGGAAACTCCATTTGTACTATAGTTCTGTAAGTTAATAGCTGCACCAATCCATAAAAAGTTAGAAATATATTGACTCAACCTACTGGTGAATATGTTCTCTTGCTTGATTCAATACCTGAAAGTTATAAATTTTTATGCTAGTTTTCTGAATCTGTTATATGCGTGCTGTTGTGGATTCCCTCCCCCTCCCCTTTTTTAATATAATTCTCTGTTATTGAGGAATTAATTATATTAAGTTTTGAAAATTGTTTTTGAAGTAAGTGTCTTAAAAATCAAGAAACAAAAACAACTGGAAGAATTTTCTCGCTTTCTTTTTTGTCATATTGTTTAACTTCTTCAATTCCAGAATGTGCTTTTCTATATCTTTATTTAATCCTTAAATAAATGTGCTCTATTCTTTTTTCATCTCATTAATTACTGATATTAAATATTTTTTTTTGACAGCATACTGATATTAAATATTAAAGTAAACAACTTTTGTAAAATCAGGAATTAAAATGATTAACTTTTACAAGGCCATGTGGGTGAAGAAAATAAAATTAAAATGGAAGTCCGAAATTCTGGCACAGAAGTCGGATTTTTTATTGGATTAAATGAAAAATATAAGACTAATTATTTAAAATAGAAGAACTAAAATTACATATTTTAAAAAATAAGAAATCAAAATTGTATTTAAGCTTTTTGTTATTCTTTTAAGTATAAATTGGATCATGCATGTAAATTAATAACCCACTTATTCAACCATTGAATTAGTAATACCATGTCTTGACTGAATGGTCGATTTGACTTTAAAATAATGCTTTACCTGCTAATTTCTCAAATTAAAATTATCCATAGTACCATCGGTGAAGAATCGAGTGTGAATGACCTTATCAAATTAAGTATACTACTAGTAACTATTATACAATACAATATTAATGAAAATGTGAAAGAAACATATAAAATAGTACTTCAAAGAATATGGAGATACAATATGAATATACCTAAATTATTCAGACTTTATTTATCTCTCAAGTGAACTCCTGATTATTCAGGATTAAGACAAAATAAATAAAGTTTTACCTTCTCAATTTCCAAAAATTGTCCAATACATAGGAATTTTTCAGTATCTTTAATATGTTTTCAGTAAGGAAGTATTTTAATTAGAGTTTTAAATTCATGTATGTCATTCTTAGAATAATGGAGTTTTTTTTTTGTTTTGCAAAATAGACTTTTACATGTAGAATTTTTTTTACTTATATAGTATTTAATTGCTTTGTAAGCCTCTTGAGACAAATTTAAATTTTCTGTAAGAACAATTTAAATTTGGAAGTTTTCATTTCCTTAGACTGTAATATCATATCTTTTTCTCTAAATTGTTATAATAAAAAAAAATAGAATCATTACTAACAAAGTTTTGATACATGTAAATGTACTTCAGTAAGTACAATTTAAATTTAGAAGTTTTCATTGCCTTGGATTGTAATATAACTCTTTTCCTTTAATAATAAAAGAATAGAACTGAAGCCCTGCTAGCGAAGGAATGCATCCAAGTGTGTTCTGTCTCATTGGTCCTCTCATGCTAGAATTTGCTCATAAATCCACTTTGTTCTCTCGAAAATCAAATCATGACTAACAAAGCTTGATGTATTTCATAGATACTTAGATTATTTAATATCTTAAGAAAAGTTTGATTCTTTGATGTGAATATGAAAGAAACAAATCATATTAAAAGAATTTATACTTGCATGATCGGACATCTTAAGCCATATTATAAGTTGACTAAACATTCACCGGTCATGTCTAAACATAACATATTTAATGATCAAAGCAAGGTAACTCTTGATGGAAGGTGCAAGATTCAAAACAATTGATGAGAGCATTTCAAAATTCAAAAGATAATGATGAATATCTAATGATCAAACCCAATACTCATCAATCATAAAACATTGCCTTAAAACATTGGCTTCTTTATGCAAAGGTAACTCTCTTCATACTCTATAGGACTTAAGGCTTAGGGAGCATGTGTAGCCGTTTGGATGGATATCTCTTGGCTATATTGTAAATTAGTACCCAAGACTTAATATCCTGACCATGGTCAATACCCCTTGGACATGGCCAAACACTCCTTAGGCCATAGTCATACCTCATGACTATGGTCGACACCTCGTGTCCTTAGTCGGATCTCCCTCAAACATGGTTGAACACCCCCTAGGCCATAGTCACACCTCTTAACTATATATGACACCCCTCAACCATGGTCGGATACCTCTTGATCACAGTCCAACACCCCTTGGCCGCGACTAGACACTTCTTAAGCATAATTGATGTCCTCAAGTCATAAGCCAGACATTCCTTCGGCATGGCGGGGTACTTCGTTAACGATGGTCAAACACTCCTTGTTCTTAACTAATCCCCTTTAGCCATAGCCAAATACCCCCTATGGCCATAGCCAAATACCACTTAGATATATGATGAGATAACTCTACAAAAAATTAAGGGAGGAAGTTTAGGTAAAAGTAATAATCATGAAGACCTTATTAACATGTAACTACGAATTAGCGTTCCCACTCATATGTAAGATCATGGATCCTAGGCCCATAAATATGTGTGCATAAAGGGTGAGATTCTTGAAGTAATAACATATTACTTATTCTCATTTATTACTTTTATTTACTATATTTGGGGAGACCATTGATTTTAGCATCAAAGTGTCATTACAAGTATAAAACTTGTTTCCGTTTTAGGGATATTTTTATCTCAAAAGAAATTACATTTTGGCTATTAATTGAAAATATCTTTAATACACATGAAAATATAACGCTACAACAAAAAAACATGAAAATATAATTACTCGCACCAAATTATTAAAAAAATATATATTTCTATTCAAAATTTATATTCCCATCATTCAATAATTAAATTAAATATAATAAATGTTAACCAGTTCTCTAATGACATTAGTTAAAGAAAAAGTATAAATATTTTTATTGAAAGACAAAAATTGAGTTGTTTATGATATTTTTTGCGTTTTCCTATAATTTTCTCACTAAATATTTTCTCATTTTAATTCCTTAACGTTAAAATATATTTTTATCCTTAAAATTATAAAAATATTGGGAATTTATCCCTCTAAAATATTGGTATATTTTCGTTGATCCTAAGTTAGGTTCCATTATATCCGAACTTATCTGGTTGATAACTATGCAAAAAAGTCAGTACATTAGCCAACTGGACATCAACGAGGGTCAAGGCAAAAAATTACAAATAATATAAATTAAATAACTAATTTGACATTTGGGGTTGGGGGGGGGGACCAAATTTGACATTTGGGGTACTCAAATACGCCCAAATTGGGCGTGTCTCTGTCCGTCGCTAATTCGGTCGCTAACACTTTTACCTAGAATATTGAGGTTTTTTAAAAAATCTGTTTCTAATTTTGTCTCTAATTCGGTCTCTAATTCAGTTGCTTATACTTTTTTTTTACATAATATTGTATTTTTTTTTAAATGTGTTGCGACCACAATATTGTGATTTTTTAATTTTTTTTGAACTGAAAACGTTTAAAAATTTACAGTATAATTTTGGTAAATAAATATACCAAAAAAAATTACTTAATTTGGGCTAATTTTTTATTAACTTTGTTGTTCAAATTAATTACTGCATATAATTAAATATGCATATAATTTTTAATTCACCCATGATTGTTTAAGTTGATGTTTTTATTTAATTCACCCATGATTGTTTAAGTTGATGTTTTTATTTTTACATCTTAATGTCTGCAAAAAATTAGCCCAAATTAGGTGTACGATATGTCTTTGAAACGGTCATAGCTCAAATTAAGTGTACGATATGTCCTTCAAACAATCATAACTTTTGATAAAAATGTCCGATGGAGACATACGATATGTCAAAACGCTCGAAATTTAGAGAATTAATTAAAAAATAAAAAATAACAGTAAATTAACTAATTAAATAATTAAAAAAGTAGACAAAAAGAAAATTTTTGGATGATTGAATCTTAAATCCTAATTTTGAAGTACTTAGAAGCATTTTTTGGAAAAAATAGTAGACCAAATATTTGCCCAGGCTTTCTCCTTTTAATTTTAAGCGTCTGGCCACCAGTTTCACCTCAACCGGACATTTCAGTCAAAAATTATGACTGTTCGAAATTTGCTCAATATTGCAAATCCATGACATGTGTCACAATCAGGTGAAACACGCCCAATCTAAGCATGTTTAAACACGCCCAAACCAGACGTGTTTAAATATCCCAAATGTCAAATTTGTTTCCCCCCACCCCAAATGTCAAATTAGTTATTTAATTTATATTATTTGTAATTTTTTGCCCGAGGGTCAATGCTCCAACCCTTTCTCTCTCTTGACCATGGATGAGTCTGGTGGTGAAGGGCACAGGTTCAGTGGTGGATTTTGACTTCCCCGACGAGATTCTGTTGATGATACCAACAGACCCATACCAGTAGCCTGTCGAAAGATAACCTCCATGGCCATCACCTTTCGTGTCTCGAAAAGGATCGCCTCTCCAGAGATCCAGATTTGAATTGATTACCTAAGCAAGAGCTTCTTCATGGATTGGTGAAAATCTGAGAGCGTTCCTCCACCTCCTTCCATGGCCACGAAGAAGACCTCGAAGACCTCCCCTCCCTTGTTGGTTTTGTTTTTGTGGTTTAGATTTTGTGGATTCATTTGTTTTTTGAACCTATTAATTGGAAGAGATTTTTTAGTTTTTGTGTGGTTCGTTGTTGAATCTTATTGTTTAGCTCACAGATTTGATGGTTTTGTGTCATAATCATGTGACTTTGTTTGATTTTGGTTGTTTTAGCCGTAGCCGTGGTGGGACATCGTCATCAAAAGGAGGAGAAAGAACATTTGCTAGTTGCTTTAGTGATAATTCGGTTATAAATAAAATTAACGTAAAGTACATTATCCTACATCAATAATCGATGTAAGAAGTTAAAAAATCTGAGATGTAGGTTTAGGTTATCTCAACCTATGTCCAGACAAAAAACATTACATTATATCAAGACAAAAAACATTGCATTTTACTTATGTCAGCACCAAAAACATATCAAATTTTTTATAAAATAAATTTTAAATATTTTAATATTTATGATAATAAAAAATATATTTTAATTATTTTTTAACTAGTATTTTTAGATATGGGTACCCATTACATATCCTTTCATTTAATTATTAAATTAAATAAGCATGAGATATTTTCTGCCTAGACTAAAAATATCTACCAGCATGTGACACGTGCCGATTTCTCTCATGCTGGGGTGCTGGGTACTGAATTTTGAGATTCGTAAAAATAGCACAAACAATAAATTCCTTATTTTCAGCGACTTTTTGTTGTGGGGATTACACTGGCGAAACAACAAAAGTAATGTCATGGTACGAACCATGGATCTAGTTTGGTCTAGTTTTTCTGAGAAATAGACAAATAGTACTTGGGTTTAAATTTTTAAAATTTACAATCTGTCAATTGGATCAATTAACCAGACTCTGTTAAATTCGATTATTTAATCTAAAAACTTTATTATATGTAAATAATCTTATCAAACTTAAATATAATTATCGGTTGACCGAGTAATATTCAAAGAAGGATAAAAGAGTGAAAACTGTTACTTTAATATCAGTTCGACATATTCTTATTAGTTTAAAGGAAAAACTCAGATTTTTTTTTTAAATAAAGAAAAAAGTTTAGATATTTATCAAAAGAGAAAAAAAGAAGATTCAGATTTGTAAAATACAAACACCGAAGGCAACCATTACATTCCAAAAACCAATTATTATTATTTGATGGAGCCAATTATTTTTTAGTTGAACGCATAATAATTTTTAGTTGAACCGATAAAAAATGTGCTATATGTGTAGAGATTAAATTAAAAAGGCACTATACGTATAAAAATTAATTTAATCTTATTTTTAGTTGAACCGATAGAAAGTGGTCAAATATATTTTAAATTCACTTAAATATATCTAGTTTTTAGTTTTAGTTCCTCTAATATTTGTAAGTATAATTTTTATGTATTTCAGTAGTATATAATTTTTCACACTATCAATTAATGAATATTAACATTATTATAATTTTAGAGTATTTATTTTAAAGTTAATAACCTTATTGTATACTGGTGCAAAAAAAATAATACTATTTTTGGACTTGAAAGTTACTTTTATATATGTAGT